>CACRXK020005076.1:0-29293 GCA_902702795.2 Paramuricea clavata
TGGGCAATTGATAAAACTAGAATAGTGAAGCGAATAGTGCGAATAGTCGACGAATAGTACGAATAGTCGAATAGTCGACGAATAGTGCGAATAGTCGCGAATAGTCGACGAATAGTACGAATAGTCGACGAATAGTGCAATAGAGACTTTGCAAGGCTTTCCACCGTGCTGTAGAACTAAATTTACCGGGGCGGGGGGGGGGGAGGCTCTATTGACAAACATGAAATCGTGAAAACATTCGTTGATGTCAATGACGTCATACGTAATCGGTAAAAATTACGGGACCACTGAGTTTTAACAAATATTTAACCAATCACATTGCCGAAATTTGGTTTTCGCTTCGGGCGAACAAATTCGCCCAAAAACGGGCTTAAATAATAAATCGATACCTTCTCTTGTTTCGTGATGTAAATCACGTTTTCCAAGCACACGAAATCACTTAAGCCCTTAAATCTTCAGTTACAACGTCACAACTTACAAGTAAAATTCCTATAAAATTCAGTAAAATTCATGACTCATATGGTTACCACTTACCATCAGGAATGATTATAAATTTAAAAAATATGAAATATATTTCCTGACGATGACTGAATTTTAATCGAAAGCTAGAATATTAAAATGTTTATTTCGAAGTTACCGTTGTTTTATATTTTATTAAAATACTCAGTGGTTCCCGTAATTTTTACCGGTTACGTATGACGTCATTGACGTACGTCAACGAATGTTTTCACGATTTCATGTTTGTCAATAGAGCCCCCCCCCGGTAAATTTAGTTCTACAGCACTGCTGCAAAGCCTTGCAAAGTCTCTATTGCACTATTCGTCGACTATTCGTACTATTCGTCGACTATTCGCGGACTATTCGTACTATTCGTCGACTATTCGCGGACTATTCGTACTATTCGTCGACTATTCGCACTATTCGCACTATTCGCTTCACTATTCTAGTTTTATCAATTGCCTAGGAAAAATGGTTGGGAATTCTGTAATTTTATTGTTCTTGTGATTTACCACTACTCTCTGTGTTTTCATATGGTTTTAAAAGCTGCTTATGGTGTCATGCAAAACCCTTACTGTGCACTTATATTGATTTAGTACTACAGACTTCATACGTCCACGACTAATGCCGAGGTAAAAATTCAGGAATACAACATATACAGACTTGATCGTAAGCACAAAAAGGGTGGCGGCGTAAGTATTTACGTCCGTAATGACTTCAAAACAAAAGTTTTGTAGTATCTCTCGTATATTTCTCCAGTAGGTTTCCATCAACTTTGGTTACAAGTGCAAGTGAATAAAAACAAATCTATGATTGTTTGCGTTACTTATAGACCACCTGACTGCCCGGTTACATGTATACGGGATGAACTTAAACCTAAATTCATTGAGGCTTTGTTACTGGGAAAAGAGATCATTATTTTGGGCGATATGAATTGCAATCTCCTTAAAACATCTTGTTATGAGTCTAAAATATTATTAGATACTTGCTCCGAACTACACCTGACACAACTTATTAAAGATCCAACGAGAATTACATCTCAAACAAGTTCATTACTTGACGTTATTATGATTTCGTCCTCCTCTAAAGTTAAAAGTAGCGGGGTTGTTGACATTGGTATTAGCGATCATTCTATGATATACTGTATACTTAAACTTAGAGCTGATAAGCCTCGACCTGAATACAAGGATGTGAGGAGTTTTAAGAACTACAACTCCCAGAGTTTCAAGGCAGAACTGTCTCAACTTCCGTTTCATGAAACCTATCGCATTAGTGATGTAAATGCGAAAATTGATCATTTCAATCAATTGTTCATAAATACTCTGAACAAACACGCGCCTATCAAACACATCAGAATTAAAGGCAGACTTAATCAGTTTATTAATAAAGAATTAAAGTGCACGATGAAACTGAGAGACAAAAAGCTGAGAATTTTTCGCCTCTCACGTAACGCGGAAGATTGGGACGTCTATAGGCAACTTAGGAATTCTATAAAAACATCTTTAAGAGCAGCAGAGTCCAACTTTGTCCGGAATCAAATTGAGGAATATAAAGGTAATTCAAGATCTATGTGGAAAGTGATTAGGGGGTGTCTGCCAAGCAAAGATTCAGAAAAACCCGTTTACCAGAAAGACCACAAAAAATTAGCCAATGAATTTAATGAATATTTTGCTTCTGTGGGGAAGATTGCAGCCGACAAGGTCAAGAGACTTGCGGAAGCTAACAACATTCAGATGACAACTGCTTTACCACCTGCAAGACACCGATCTTCTCTTGATCTGTTTGAATTTAGAACAGTCACACCTGATGAAGTTAGAACAATTATTTTAAATAGTCCATCAAACAAAGCTCCAGGTGCCGATAAGATAAATATTCAATTCATTAAAGATTCACTTGAAGTGATTTTAGATCCTGTTACGGATATTATCAACTGTTCCTTGATGACGTCAACATATCCTTCAATGTGGAAGATAGCAGAAGTGGTACCGCTACACAAGGAAGGGGATCCTGAAATTGCTTCAAATAATCGACCGATTTCACTGCTGTCATGTTTGTCAAAAATATGCGACAAAGTCGCACTGAATCAGTATACAGAACATCTAACAAACCACAGATTATATTAACGGAGCATCAAAGTGGTAATCGGAAAAAACATTCTACCGAAACACTTAACATTGCAGTGACAGACATGTTGTTGGATGCTATGGATAATAAACAGTTATCTATAGTGACATTGTTGGATATGTCGAAAGCCTTCGATAGTGTTGATCACAACATGCTTCTTCAAAGAATTCTAAACCTAGGCGTATCTTCTGCAGTGCATAAGTGGTTTGAAAGTTACTTGACGTCTGACAGATGGCAGTATGTTAGAATTGGAACTACCTCTTCGGCGCCTGTTGCATTGTCGTACGGAATTCCTCAAGGCTCTGTTCTATCGCCGTTTTTATTTAATATATACACAGATAGTGTCGGGAAAAAGGTTGACATTAATAATTAGTGGTTAAATTTAGAGATGAGGTGACTGCCATATATGGAATTGAGTGACAGGCATGAGATAAAAGGAATGTTAATTGTTATTGCATGGGGAATATATGTAACTGGGAGCGATTTGGGAAGGGATTATAATACAAAACACAAGATAAACGCGTAATTTTGCTCTTATTGTGGGGATCGAACGAAAATCTACCACAAAGGGCACCTCCAGACGGGATTAACTCAATAAACGGGATATTGTGACAAAAGTAAAACGGGATATTTTACACAACAATCGAGTTAGAGCAAAATTACGTGGTATATGTAAACAAATACAGAGATCGAGATGTTAACACGGCAATCGCGAAATGACGTCGAAGCACAAGGAGAACAAACCATCGCACAAAACGACATCGAGTCAACAGAAGCCAATTTCAAATCGTTGTTGAGAAAGCTCGCTTATTTT
The DNA here is from genome assembly GCA_902702795.2 of Paramuricea clavata. Lineage (NCBI taxonomy): Eukaryota > Metazoa > Cnidaria > Anthozoa > Malacalcyonacea > Plexauridae > Paramuricea > Paramuricea clavata. The sequence continues at coordinate 3,437 of CACRXK020005076.1, forward strand.
AACCGATCTACGGCTGATGCTCTAGAAAGTGAGTACGGAAGTGACAAAATAAACAGACAATATACTTTGCTTAAAACCAAACTGGACGAAGCGTACGATTTAATACAAACTATACAAGGTTTAAAGTTAGATTCCGACGAGAGCGACGACGCAATCGATCAATGGACTCAGGAAAGGAAATTACAAGTGCAACCCTATGAAAATGCGGTCGAAAAGCTCGACGAAAGGCTAAAACATGACGAAAGTATGGATCAAAAGATTTGCTGTCAATTGTCGAAGAAGTAAAAGAATTAGCGGACCACTAACGACTGAAGAGACTGAGGAACAATTGAAATTTCTGATTAAACGAGCTCAAGAGGACGGTGAAAATTCTGTTCAGTTCAAGGAACATTCTCAACGATTGAATCTCCAGAAAAATGAAGAAGGCATTTACGTGTGTAAGGGGAGAATTCAAGGGTTTTATCCAATTTACTTGCCATCAAATCACCTCCTATCTCTGAAGATTGTCGAACGTGCACATCTTTGCACTCTGCACGGCGGGGTTGGGTTAACCATGAGTAAAGTACGCGACGATTATTGGATCCCTGCATTGCGAAGTCTAGCGAAGAAAGTCATTGGTAAATGCTATGGGTGTAAACGATTTTACACAACGCCGATGCCCGGTCCACCTCAGGGGAATCTTCCAAAAGAACGAACTGAAGGTGAAATCCCCTTCGAAGTAACTGGTGTCGATTATGCCGGACCAATCTATTACAAGGGAAATGGGGGGTGAGCGTAAGTCATATATACTCATCTATACCTGCAGTTTAACTAGAGGACTTCACTTGGAGATTCTGCCAAACATGAGCTGTGAAGAGTTCCTGATGAGTTTTAAAAGATTTATCGCAGCAAGAGGTCGTCCGAAGAAGATCATATCCGATAATGGAAAGACTTTCGTGGCTGCTGCCAAATGGATCAAGAAAGTCGTACGGAACGAAAAGTTACAAGGCTATCTGAGTGAACATGGTGTGAAATGGCAGTTCAATCTAAGCAAAGCTAGCTGGTGGGGTGGAATGTTCGAGCGAATGGTCAGCATAGTGAAACAAGCTCTTTACAAGGTCGTAGGATCGGCCAAACTTACCTTCAAAGAATTGCAAGACGTGATGCTAGATATCCAGCTCGTATTGAACAATCGACCACTATCGTACTGCGAGGATGACATTCAACTTCCCGTGTTGACGCCGAACATGATGATCTTCGGTAAAGCCAATTATCTTATGGAGTTATCACCTGAGGATATAGAAGAACGAAACCTGCGAAAGAGGGCGAGATATTTGAAGAAATGTAAGGACGCGTTATGGCAACGATGGAAACGAGAATACATGAGAGCACTTCGCGAAAGGCATAATTTAACACATGACGGGAAAGGGCTACGAAAGGGTGATGTTATGTTAATCAAAGGTAATGAAAAGAATCGTAGACTGTGGAAAATTGGGATTGTTGAACAACTTATACCCGGAAGAGACGGAGTGGTTCGTGGAGTTAGACTACGTGCAGGAAAATCATTCATGGAAAGACCAATACAATTTCTTTACCCTTTGGAATTGCATTGTGATAGAGAAAGTAATCAAGAAACTGTTCCATTGAATCCTGTTGCAAAGGAGTTCAAACCGAAGCGTAGAGCGGCTGTCGATGCAAGGAAGAACATTGAACTAATTTATGATCAGGAAGAGGAAGAACTGTGATGGGTAGAGACGGTGAATACGTGTAGACGTTCGTGTGTATATAAGACAGATAAGTTATATTTAAAACTTACGTTCTAAATAGGGGGAGTGTGTCGGGAAAAAGGTTGACATTAATAATTAGTGGTTAAATTTAGAGATGAGGTGACTGCCACATATGGAATTGAGTGACAGGCATGAGATAAAAGGAATGTTAATTGTTATTGCATGGGGAATATATGTAACTGGGAGCGATTTGGGAAGGGATTATAATACAAAACACAAAATAAACGCGTAATTTTGCTCTTATTGTGGGGATCGAACGAAAATCTACCACAATAGTTTGTCTTCAGTTCCCAAGAGTTGTAGTCTTGAATCATTGTCGCATATGGAACACTCGTTACTGCATATAGAAGAGGATCTACACAGAATTTTTGAATGGTGTTGCAATAACAGTCTTCTTGTAAACCCAGAAAAGACCAAAATGTTGGTGGTTGGTACACGACAACTCATGAATCAATTGGAATCTCCCGTTTATATTAATTTTATGGGAGAAAATCTTGCACCTGTGACAGAGGTTAAGGATTTGGGTATGCTTTTGGACTCCCATCTAACGTACGACAAACATATACAAGCATTGTCCTCATCGTGTATCTCAAAATTGCGTCAGATTGGTCGCGTGAAACACAACTTTGATCAGTCAACACTAGTTACAATCATCGATACATTAGTCATGAGTAAAATTAATTATTGTTCAACAGTATGGTCTAATACGTCAGATGGCAACATAAAAAAGATCCAATTAATCCAAAATTGCGCAGCCCGATTAATTACAGGGGTACATAAGTATGATCATATATCACCAACATTAAACGCGTTAGGATGGTTGTCAATCAAAGAACATCTATTGTACAGAGATGCGTTATTGACATTTAAATGTATGAATGACAAAGCTCCACAGTATTTATGTGATAATTTTGAACCACGAAACAGAACTCATAACCGAGATACTAGAAGAAATGGAGACCTGGATATTCCAAAATATAGGACATCGATCGGTCAAAGATCGTTCAAATACCGAGGGACTAAGATATGGAATGGTCTAGATACAGAGCTGAAATCAATTAGTGATTTGAACAATTTTAAGACGAAACTTAAGACAATTCTTATTGAGAAGCGATGTCCTTCTTTTTAACTTTTTTAATTCATAAACTATAATATATAGTATAATTTTAGTTCATGTAATAACTTTGATACGATTGTTGTAAATATATATAGTCGATAACTTATATTTTTTTTCTAAAATCCATGTAAATTGTCATTGAAAAGCCCATTTTAGGGAATGTCAATTAATAAATTCAAATTCAAATTCAAAATATAAGCAAATTTTCCCTGACAAACTTTGAGTGATGTATATTCTTGCCAGGTTCTTGTAGCAGTTATTTATAATTTCATACTGTGTAGTTATATTAAATGTCACTTCTACAACAGGCAAACTGAAAAATTGCTTTGCTAGGCCAAAGATATCAAGTTCAAACCATTCAAATGATTCAATACCCATTGCAATCAAGCAATATCCATAAACCTCTGAATGTTCTCGTAACTAGAACCGTCATGATTAATCATCGAATAAAACAAATGAATTTTTAGGATTTAATATACAAAGAAAACTATAAAATGTTTTATGTATTTTCTACATGTTTTTCTTGTCACCATGACAACCGTCCTCTCTCGCCAGTCTTTTTGCTCGGTCAAATTTATATTACGTCATAACTTTAAGTTAATATATTCAGAAACATCCCCCTCCCGAATGTGCTAACATTTGTCATCATAAGACAATTTTTAACGTCAAACATAATCTAAACAATTCCTGTCCAGTCTAGTCTTCAGCTCCCTCGACTTCTAATGGGCTCAAGTGGTGTACCGGTCGTAGATAAGTACTATCACCAATCTGTATTTTCACGACTCTTACCAATCCGTCTTTGCCAGGATGTGCTTCCACTACGCGAGCAAGAGGCCACTCTCCACGCTTAGCATTTGGTTCTATAAGGAGTACTACATCACCTTCTTTTAAATTTTTTCTCTTCTGAAACCACTTTCCTCGAGCACTCAAACTTGGTAAAAATTCCCTTCTCCATCTTCTCCAAAACTGACCAAGTAACTGCTGAATTCTACGCCATCGCTTCTTCGGGTTCACCGTTTCATTTTCAGGTACTTCAGGTGCGAGGTCTCCTCCTAACTGCCCAACCAGGAAATGACTCGGTGTTAAAGGTGCCAAGTCATTAACATCAGAACTGACATACGTTATTGGTCTAGAGTTTAACAACCGTTCAGCACCGCAAATTGCAGTATGTAATTCTTCATCATTAACTTCTGCATCTCCGAGAATTGTTCTTAAAGCCTTTTTGGAACTTTTGATCATGGACTCGAAGATACCCCCAAAGTGTGGTGACGCAGGTGGATTAAACTTCCACTCAATTGGTTTCATTCTTGATGTTTCGTTGATTATCTTCTCTTGGTCAAACTGAGAAACTAACTCACGTATCTCTTTCTCGCCAGACACGAAATTTCCACCGTTGTCAGACACCACATAAGATGGCATCCCCCTCCTTGATGTCATCCGTGTGAAGGCATTTAAGAATGAATCAGTGTCTAAGGAATAGCTCATTTCCAAGTGAACCGCTCTTGTTGCCAAACACGTGAAAAGGCATAGATACCTCTTCGCTCTCGGTTTTCCTCTTCCTTGTTTTGTGCGAAACGGCCCAGCGTAATCCACTCCAATTCTGTCGAATGCCTTTAATGGCAATTTTACTCTTACTCCCGGGAGTGGTGCCATCATTTGCCCAGGTTGCTTCGTAGCAAATCGTCGCCGACAGCCAGGGCAGGTCTCAACCACGTTTCTAACAGCTCGTCTTCCTTTTATCACCCAATACTTTGAACGTAACTCCGTAAGTAGATGTTCCACACCCGTTCCATGACCACGTTTTTTATGAGCGTCAACGATAATCAGCTTGGTCACAGGATGATCTTTTGGTAGCAATATAGGGTGTCTGGTGTCGTATGGAAGTTCTCTGGCGAATCGAAGGCGACCGTCAGCTCTGAGAAGTCCTTCCTCATCTCGTTTAGGATTGAAGTGAAGTAATCTTTTGTCCTTTTCTCCATCGGGAAATGCATCAATCTGTGCTTGTCCTAACCAAAATCGTTCTGCTTTCTTCATCTCGTCTGGTTGAAGAATTTTAGTAATGTTTCTGGATTCTTTTGACAATCTACAGTTCCCAACAAAACGCTTGATCCAAGCCGTCGTGCGGTATAATTTGGTGAGGCTGGAAAACTTACTGGGGTCGAGCAGTTCAGTCTCAATCGTTACATGCGAACCTGTGTGGTAGGTCTGTTCCTTTCTGCGTTCGACGTCAATTACAATTGAGCTCGCGTCAGCATTATTGTTGGGCAACTTCTCTGGCCAACACGACTCGTCGCTCTTTAAGAATTCTGGGCCTTCAATCCATAATTTACTTTCTGTTAATTGAGACGCTGTAAGACCTCTAGTCGGTAGATCTGCTGGGTTCTCTTCCCCTGGGATATGACGCCACTCTTCAGGGTCGGTTATACGTTGAATTTCCCCTACTCTATTTGCCACGAACGGTTTAAATGAACGGCTTTTACTGCGTACCCAGTACAAGACATTGGTTGAGTCCGTCCAGAAAGTTGTCTTGCCAACGGTCAGTGTTTTTCTAATGTTCCTCGCCAATCGGGCGGAGAGTATACCTCCCATAAGCTCAAGGCGTGGTATTGTAACAGCTTTAATCGGCGAAACACGGCTCTTTGACGCGATGAGATAGCATGTTGGGTTTTGGCAGTTGTACTTACAAAGCAAATAGGCAGCTGCAGCATAGGCATCTTTGGAAGCATCTGAGAATACGTGAAGCTGTGTTTCGATCGGATCTGGCAGTCGTATACAACGTGGGATATGAAAATTCGACAACTCGCGAAGTTCATTGATCCAAGCGTTCCATTTTGTCTTTAAGTTATCTGGTAAAGTGTCATCCCAATCTAAACCAGCAGTCCAGATTTCTTGCATTAACACTTTGGCTCTTAGAGTAAATGGTGCCAATAATTGTAGAGGGTCGAAGAGGGTCGCAATCGCACTCAATACGTTTCTCTTAGTTGGGTCCTCTTCTTTGGGTTGCTTGACTTTAAAGGTAAATGCATCTTCTTGTGATTTCCATAACACACCCAAGGTTTTTAACGTTGGAAGACTTTTATCTGTAATTTCCACTCCGGGCAAACGATTGTCAGTTGGAATTTCTTCAATGACTTCTACTTCGTTTGACAACCACTTTCTTAAATCAAATCCAGCTCCGCTAAGCATGTCTGAAAGCTCTCGTCGTAATTTCTTGGCTTCTTGTGTTGTCTCACGAGAATCGAGTACGTCATCCACGTACATGGAGTTCTCCACGGTATCAGCAGCCTCCGGGTGTGTCTCAGCGTGTGAACGTGCGTGGGAATGTAGGATATATTGGGCACAAAAGGGAGATGCTGTATTTCCAAACGGCAGACGTTGGAACTCGTAGACATCTGGGGGTTTTGACTGGTCAAAATTACGCCATAGGAATCGGTGATACGGTCGATCCTCTTCTTTGAGCTGGACTTGCAAGAACATTTGAGAAATATCGGCTGATATTGCAACTGGCGCGCTACGAAAACGGATTAATACGTCCACTAGATCTTGCTGGAGTTTTGGCCCGGATAGTATGGCATCATTTAAACACTTTCCCTCGTCTTTCGCCGCGGCATCATACACAATACGGACTTTAGTGGTGGTTCTGTCTTCTTTGATAACAGGAAAGTGAGGAAGAAACCATTGTTCTTCATTTGTCAAAGGCACTTTGCGAACATAGTTTTTATCAACATAGTCCTCGATTATCTTATTGTATCCGGTTGCAACTTCCGATCCTTTGTTCATCAGTGACTTCTCTAAGCTTTGCAATCTTCGATGTGCCATCTCGAAATTATTTTTGAACTTAGGTTCTCCAGCTTTCCAAGGAATCCCAATCTCATATCTACCATCTTTGGCTACCCGTGTTTCTTCAGCAATCTTCATTGCAGCTAACTCGTCCTGGGTCCAAGTTTGGCTATCTCCGTCTTTAATTCCTATAGCTTCAAGTTCCCAAAACTTTCGTAATAAGTCATTCGTTTCTTTCACATCATCATTGGAACTTCGATATGTACGAGTTGAATGATGGGAACGCGACTTGCACGGCCGGTTTGAGACAACGGTCGGACCAAAACAAACCCAACCAAGGTTTGTTTGTCTAGCAACAGGATCATTAGTCTGAGTCCCTTGAACTTCTCTCCGAACTTGATGAAATACCGGATGGTCGCTACCGATTAATAAGTCGATTTGCGGTCGCTTTGCAACATTTTGGAATGGGATATGCTTCAGATGTGGCCATTGATTCTTTATTTCATTCCATTTAATAGCTGGAGTGTTACCTGTTATGTCCTCAAGAACATTAGCTTCCAGTGGTGCACAAAAATCACCGCTCACACTAGCTATTGACAGTTCGACTCTTTGTGACAATTTCTTTACTTCTGTTCCAGCAGTTCCCGAGATAGTTAAATTCTGCATTCGGCCTTCAAGTTGCAATTCTTCGGCTGCATTCTCTGTAATGTATGATCCCGTCGAACAAGGGTCAAGCATGACATTGACTCTTAATTTTATCGGTCCATTCATAACATCAGCTGGTAAAACCATTAGTGAGATATTCTCAACTTGATTTGCGGCATAAGTCTTAATACTGTTCTCATTGGTTTTGTCTTCAGCTGCAGGTGATTCTTTGTCTGCTAGTTCCCCATTAGGTTTCTGTGATGCTTTTGCCCCTTTACCACTTGTGTATCGATTAGAGTCATGCAAGAAGTTGCTGTGTCCACTACTCTCACAACCGTCAATGCCACATTTTTTACTTCTAGGGCAGTTTTTACTCCGATGGCCTGCAGCTAAACATCTGAAACATCTACCAGTTTTGGCTATAAGTTCTTTGCGCTGGGTCACGGAAAGTTCCTTGAACTTTGAACACACCCATGGTGGATGATCTATGGTGCACTTGTCTACTATACACTTTCTACGACTACCCATTGTGTTGAAGCCTCTGTTGAATCTCTTGTCTTGTCTCCTCTTGTTAAACTCTCCTGTCTCTTCTAGTGCCTCGTCCATGATTTGTACTCTTGTCTCAATCCATTGCACTAACTTTTCAAAGCTGTCATCTTCCTCATGTTCATATAACCAATACTTGTATGCTCTAATGTCTTCTTCTGGGAGTTTTTCCTTTACTGTAAGGTTAAGGTGTTGACTTCGCATCTCTCCGTCTGGATCACCATCTTGAAGGGAAATGAGAATTCTGTCTAGAACTGCTAATAACTCTTCCATGTCCGCAAGGTTATGTCGACGCACCTTTGGCAGCCCTCTGAGTGTTGTTAGATGGGTAAGGGTTTGTCTTCGCTTACCGCCATATTTCCTTTTCAGTTTTTCCTTTGCTCGTTCATAGGCATTGTTTGAGAAACCAAAATCTCTCACCGTCTCTAGGGCTTTTCCATTTAAACATCCTTGAAGTCTTAGCATTTTCTCTTTTACAGGGATATCAGTTTCATCTACTACCGAAGCAAAAGCGGCATACCATGGTTCAAACTTGGTCTTATCTTCACCAGAGAATGTAGGTAGCTGGACACCTTTCAGCTTGACTTGCTTTAATCGAGGTTGGTGGTTTACCGGGAATTTCTGGGTTGGTGTTGTAATCTCTTCATTAGGGGGTGATGTTGTCATACCAATTTTTGTCTCTTGTTCTTCTTGTAAACTAGCTTTGAATTGAGGTTGCGGGTTTACTGGGTTTTCGTGGGTAGGGGGTGGTGTCTTCTCACCCATTATAGTCTTTTGTTCTTCTTGTAGACTAGCTTTTGCTCTTCCTTCATTTAGCGAAACAATGGAACGAGCATCTTCAATTATTTTCTGGTTCTGTTGAAACACGTTTGTCTTTTTATTTATATCTTCTTCAAGTGCTAATTGTTCTTGTTCAAGTCTATTTAACCTTTCATGTGCTTCCTTCCACTCCTGTTGTCTTCTCATAGTTGATGATATTTTTGAAGCTTTTGAGGTGGTTGTTATTGATGAAGCCTTACTATAACAGTCTGAAGACACTTCTGAATCTTTTTCTCCATTAAAAATTCTTTCATCTAATTGGTCATTGGCACGTTTGATATGTAAATCAGTTTCATTAGCTAGCTCAGTTAGTTCTTTGTCTAAATTGTCAATAATTTTATCTGCATCTGTCTCTTCGTCTTCACTGACTGCAATGGTCGTTTTAATGGATGTAATTATTTCTTCAATAATTCTATATTCAGACCTTACCTTTTTTATAGTTCGTAGAATACTTGTCTTACTGCTACGGTTTCCTGTTTTATGGTCATACACTGATAATAATTCAGTAAGATGTTTTTCGGCGTTGTTTAGTCGTATAATTCCCGAGTTTTTTCGTCTCTGAAGCGTTCTATATCGTTTGCTGCTGTCACTTACTTCGCTTGCTGGTCTTTTGGTCACAGAATCGTCTTTCGAATTCACACAAATGTCAATTTCCTCGTCTTTTTTTGCTCCCAAGTTATCATGTTTGTCGATGTCGCTCATCATGTCCGCCAAATGTCACGTATTTTTAACGCTAAAACCTTGTTTTATTCATAGATCGATCCGGCTCGATAGGACCACTTTGTTCTCGTAACTAGAACTGTCATGATTAATCATCGAATAAAACAAATGAATTTTTAGGATTTAATATATAACGAAAACTATAAAATGTTTTATGCATTTTCTACATGTTTTTCTTGTCACCATGACAACCGTCCTCTCTCGCCAGTCTTTTTGCTCGGTCAAACTTATATTACGTCATAACTTTAAGTTAATATATTCAGAAACAATATATAGTCCATCAATATAAAGATAGGTATCGCGAATGTTTTACGCTAGAGATGTCACACTTACTGTTGATTTATAGCATAGTAATATAACATCCGGTTACTTTCGCAAGCGGGTAAAAGCTGAGTCAACTGCTATTTCGGGTACTCCGAAGGTAAAGGACGTTTGCTTTATAATCACATCTTTCTAGAGCTGAATTTGCATATATAATTGTCGACGCATGGGTAGAAAGGAGCACTAAGTAGGTGGGAATGTCGGAGGCTCATGGAAAGGGGTGTAGTCACTTCCACACGGCAAAATAAAATGTCCACAAGATCAAGGTAGCGAGCTATCGGAAAGCTCGAGAAGAGTAAATGTGGCATTTAATTGAACTCAGTTCCGCAGACAATCTCAAAAATTACTATTCAGCGTATTCGTACGTGGTAAAGGAAGAGCCGGACTAGGTGATTTCTCCAGCTAGGGCTTATAGACCTCCCCAATACTGACGTGTTAGCGAGTACTAGCGCGATCCGCCGAAGCAAGAAAGTTGCACAGGCTTCTAAAAATATGTGACGAAAGGGACTCGCAGTATACGGCGTTGTACGCATTATACAACACTGACGTTAGTGTTATACGCTAATTATGCTAATAAGCGTTTCCGGTCGAGACGAATGCGATGAAACTAACATCGGTTGACACTTCGATTGTCACTATAGAAATATGAAATAACAGGGAACTAAACATCTTTTAAAACGGAACAAGGCTACGAATAATCTGTTGAGAATGTCTAACAATATATTTGCTATTAGTGAAAGGGTTTGAAATTGATTAAACCAAGTTTTGGATCGACTGACACTTTTTTACATAAATAAATCTGATATATCATGGTGATATTTCTAGAGTTGAGTGTCAATCGATATATTTTATACAATTTATATACTTTGTGATTAAGTAGAACCCGTAATATATCAATAAGCGCTCCCTAAACACGTTTGCTTAGTACTAAATGTTCTGAAAATGATTATGCCGCGACAATTGAAAGTTATATCAATGAAAATGCTATGTGTTTCAAAGTGACAATCGAGTGTCAATCGAGCACGTGTTCGAGCCGTTTTATATTACATACATGTTTTCATGTCAAATATGCACAAGCTTTAAGTGGTCTTCGATAAGTTACCCTTGCATTTTATTTAGCTTTAACCTAGGTCGATAATTAATCAGATAGATGTGTTTTCTCCCTTGGATATAGACCAGGTTTAATCGCTCGGCATACTACCCTCCCCACACTCACATCTTTCAGTATAAGCTCACTTATAATATACTGCTGGATTGTGTTACATTTCAAAGATATTGACCACAACCGAAGCACAGTAAGGACGTTACATATGCCAATGCAATTCAGTAAACATGTTATACTAAATGCTCTATGATTTTCGCGAAACTGATATTCGAAAACACCCGGTAATTCAAAGAGGTTAAATATGCCTTTCATTGTCTTTCAGGCAACCGGTTTCAAAAGTCTTGGGACAGATGCGACAAAACCTTTGAATTTCAACAAACGTCAATCCACCCCGCCCCCTGTTCAATGTTGTGTCCCATTTCTCGTCAGGTTTGATGTGTTTTGGTTGGAGCAACATTGATTGGGGTGGGGGGAGGGGGAGGGGAGCGGTATTGTGTGTAAAAACTGTAGTGATCCAATTACAATCTAAAACTACATGTGTCCCAACAACTTCTGAAAGTGATTCGATAAAATTTTTCAACATTCAGAAGCGCACATGCTGTAGAAATGGCAACAGAAATCTCAGCATATAAATAATAGATATAGTATAAATCAAACGCTCGTTCACTTGCCGCCATATTTGTTTAATTTGTTATTCACTTATTCGAGCGGCAGCATATTTAGCGTATTAATTTTATTGCATAAATTATTTTCCCAAAAATCTGGAAACGGACTGAGCCGGCGTAGCAAGCTTTCGTTCGAAGTTGTGGAGTTCTTACTTCCTTTGAAAAATTGGAGAATATTTTGCAAAATGTACGAAAAAATTAAGGGAAAATTAGCGAATGACAGTGCGTCAACGAGAAAGGAAAAGAAAATAGCCAATGTTTTTGGGAAAGGAAATATTAATTAGTGGCTGAGACGAGTAACAATGCGGCAAAATTTCACTTACATCCCTCCATAAAACAGGGATGGCGGTGCCCATGCAAAGTCGTCTGCAACGTCCCCCCCCCTTCCCAAGCGCCCGGCGATGGAGGGCGTGGTTTTTTTCGCGAGAAGACATTTATATGGATTTTCTTAATTATCATATACTATAAAGACATGCTATACTTCCGGTCACACCCTTTCAGAATAGAATTTGAAACAGAACAGAATTTGAAGCAGAACAGCAGGGGCGGATCTAGGGGTCGTCAAACCAGTCACGCGACAAACGTAAAAATTACAAACTTAATTAAAGTCTGATTAAAGCATTAAATATTCGACCAATAGTCCAGTTATTTTTTATCATGCAGTGGCACTTTATAGTAGTCCAGTATCTATTATCATGCAGCGCTAGCAATTAACATTCCAATTGAACTGTAGTCCAGTGATCAAATTTCATACAGTGGCTGAGCCGACAAGCTTAGTCAAGTCAATGAGCAGTTGACATACGCAAAGTCGGTCAGTCAAAAAGTCAAAATCCAGTGTTCTGATTGGTCTAGACGCTTGTTGTTTCCATGGAAACAAGCGATTGTTTACAAATTTGACTGATCTGTGGGGAGTTCTGACCGATTTACAAAAGTCAGGGGCGTCCCATTAGTCTGAATATCATTAATATTATATTTCACGCGTGGTAAAGTCCGTCCGAGCGCGCGCTCATTCGAAGTGTCATGTTGGAGCTTTGTCGAAATATTCAATTTAAAGATATATATTTACGGAAAATTCAGAAATGTCTGCTGCTCCCATCCTTGTAGTATTCATGAAACGGTTGAATCCGCATTTGCGGTGAATGATTTAGCTGTCTTACAAAACTGTTGCGCTGATCTTGGGAGGAAAATCGACGCTAATTATCGGAGAGTTCGATTCAGTGAGCAGTTGCTAGGCGCTATGAGCCTATGAGCCTATGAGTAGCACGAACTACAGTTTGACTGCTTGAGCAGAAGTATTGGCGCCGAGATCTTTATTCTGAATTACAATAAGGTAAATTTAATGTGATATGTAAATTTTATTTCGTTTTGGACAACATAACAATATTTATAAGCGAACAAGATGCACGCCACGCATATGTAAATACGCGTATCTTGATTTAGCCATGAATTTTGATTTACACAACAAATTTGCATATTTGTGCGGTCGAAGGACCGTCAGAACTCAGGAGGCTATTAATATTGAGGATAACCGATATAAATGCATTAATGCAGCATACATAGGATCTAAAGGTCAGGTTTTATTGATGAATGTTCAAACTTTAATATTGATATATGTTTATTTGAGTAATATGACACTGTAGTGATTACTAGTCAAGTGATCAATGACTCAACAAGGCTATTAGGCAACATAAATGAGTGTAATACCACCATGAGTTAGTTAAACATAACACTAGCAATCCGTAATTTGATAAAATGAAACATCTTCCACACTTATCACATTTCTGCAAGTACTTCTCTTTTAAATTTCCCTAAGGAGCGAGTTGTGAGAGTCAGTGAGACTGTAATTTCTATAATTATCTCCCAATTCATGAGGTTAATTTTTTGTTGAAGCTGCTTTCAGAGTGCTGCAAATGGCGTTTCTGAGGTTTAAATATAAAAAATTTCCTCGGGACAGACACCCTGGGGGACAGACCCCTAGGTGCCTCGCGCATTCACCGCTCGCAAAACTAGATTGTACATCTGAAAATTTTGACTTTGCAAAACTAGATTGTACATCTGAAAACTTTAACGTACGAAAAATCCTGGATCCGCCCTGCAGAACAGAATTTGAAACAGAACCGAATTTGAAACAGCAAAACACAATTTGAAACAGCAGAACAGAATTTGAAACAGGAGAACAGAATTTGAAACAGAAGAACAGAATTTGAAACAGCAGAATAGAATTTAGGATTTGATGTTGAATTCTGTTTTGTTGTGTTCTAAATTCTGTAATGTTTACAGTAGTTATATCGTGTTATGTTTCTCAAATTCTTTTGTGTTGTTCTAAATTCCGTTCTGCTGTAAATTCTATTTTGTAGCCCCCAATATTGTCCTGCTGTCGTACATTTTGTAATGCATGTTGGTTGTAAAATAGCCATTTTGTAGAACAGAATTTAAGTTGACTGGAATATAATTTAGAAAAGCATTTTGGTGTTAATGACGCCTGATACGTTAACACCCCCAATATTTTTAAGTCCAAAACGTTGCTCAAAATAGAAAATATTTGATCAAAATAGTTGGTTACTTTTTAAACAAAATTTGAAAAGATAAAAGTGCGAATATATAGAAAATCAAATTACGTATTGAGCAAAATAGCACAAATTACCGTACCTTAAACAGAAAGAAAAAACCCCAAATGTTTTAAAACCAACGCCCCCACCCCGAATTCGTTATCGCCCTTGCTTTTGCTATACTATTTTGTTGATTAACGCCGTTTGATAATTGTAGAATAATACCAACACAGAACACCAAACACAGAAAAAAATCAGGATTATTAGATTACATTGATATCGAAGGAACAACATTCGGTTCCGAAATATCACATACTCGAACAGACCTGATAGACGGCCGGCCAACTTGCGAAATTGTTATCGGTGATGGCATTTTCTGTTACAAGCAGCCAACAATGCTAGATAATTTCCAATAGACACAATCTTTAATATTTTGCTTGTTGGCACCTTTGATTCAGAGTTTTAACGGAGATATTCGAAGGCTTTCAACTGCCAGTTCGTGGCCATCAAATACATTGTTCGCCATTGTGAAATGCACTTCTTTGTTGCTACGCAACAAGTTCTAAATTGTGATTGGTCACCTACGTTCTGATTAGTTTCTTTTAACCAATCAGCGCTAACAAAATGTCATGCCTGGAAGGTAAACAAATAAAAACTATTGATGAACAAGATGAACATTGTATATTTTTGCTGTTAAAAGTAACACAAGACTACAGAAATAAGGTAAGTTACTGTAATATTACTTTATAATAACATTACTTATCATGTATTACTGTCTGTTTATAAAATAATGAATTTTTATTGCTATAATTCGCTGTTCAATCCGACAGAACACTGTTTGATAAAACTTGATCGATAGACGACGAAAATGGGCTTCATCCATATTAGTCTATGTACTTTATCAAAGGTAGACAATATAAATTCGTAGACTAGTTTAGCTCTGTTGGCTTAAACACAATTATTGAATTGCAACGACAATATAGAATCAATTAAGTATTGAAATAAAATTTTGAATAATACATAAAAGTTGAAATATTCGAATTGAATAAAAGACTCTTGCTTATATTTAATTTCGTTCATGCTTATACTGTATGCTTTATGCGTGGTCTATAATTTGGTATAAACTTCAAGTATTTGGAACAAGGATAAACTGACAATTGATATAGCAAATATACAGTTAATTTTTTTAAAATTCTGTGTTTGCAGTGGCTTTTTAAGATGATTTTCTGAGTGCATGTTGTTTTGCTACACGTATGGCGAAATAATTTCAGACTATTCAGTTCATGTCCATATTATTTTGGAAGTTTATATTTATATTTGATGCACAACCAAGCGCTTTATCTTTCTTTACAAGTCATTGTAGATCGACAAGTTTAACATCTTTCCTTGTCCATTTGCTGTACCAGAGTTTAATACTTCGTTACAATAGATTTGTCTGTCCATCTGGTGGTCGTTTCATAGTTTCATGTCTTTTTAGTTGCTATATAACCATATTTTTTCCATTGGTTGAGTTCTGTAACAATGATCTGATTCAACTGTTAATTCACTGTATCAGAGTATTTCATTTGGTGGCCAGTACATTGTAAAGGGCTGTCTTGAGTTGCTCAATACCATCTTGATTTATGGTTGCTTTCTGAGACAATAATTCTGATTCGAATACATTGGTATTGGTCGTCCATTAGATTTCTTTAATTTAGAGATTATCACTTGCATGGTTTCTTCTGTTTAATCTGTATCATTTCTTATACATAGTAGACAAAACTATTTTCCAGAAATGCCAATCTAATAAACATATAGTCCTTTAATAAAAAAATATAATCAGCTTTTCAATTGTCAGTTTCACTAGCCAGGTCCATGCATGTGGACAAATATAACTCATTGAAAATCATCGAACAAATGTGTAAGGATTAAAACTTTACTAAATGGCATTTGAGTGTGCTTCCATTGAAACAAAAATGTCATGCTTTGATAACCAACTATAGTCTATAGGATGGTAGCCCATTGACTATAAAATTATATAACTTTTATTAATAATATATTAAGTTCATGTTTAAGTCTATATCATTTGTAACACATGCTCTTCACATGAAATCCTCATTCATCAAGATAACTCTTCATCATGACTTTGATGTCTAAAAGAATGGCAAACTATACAACAAATTAAGTAGGTACAAAAACAATATCTCATGTATAAAGTTCTTTCATTGTTATACATTAGAATAATTAGTTAGTGGAAAATTTTAAGAAATTAACTTTCTGGTAGCCCAATTGGATTGTGACAGTCTTTCACATTACAGATACAAATCGGTGTACATTGCTGTTGGCTTTTGTAGCATTTACATGCTCCAGTTTTGCATTTTGTTTTGCAACCACAAGAGATAAGGGAAAGACAACATGTTGGTATGCTTGGAAGAGTTGTCCAGACAATTTCCAGATTGTCTAAAGAATCAGATGCCTTCCAACCTCCAGTCACAACTGGTAGAGGGAGTTCCTGAAACTTAACAGTGGCTTGTAACCAGACATTTGCCTGAAAATTGCATCTTGTTATATGCAGGCCTAAAGAATTTTTAGTTGGTGGCAATTTCTCAAGCTCTTTGTTACCTCTCTGAAAAAGATCTACTCTGCATTGGTTTACCCCAGCTAGTGGATCTGGTGCACAATACAACCTGCAAACAAATTCTTCTACATCCTGAACAAAGCAATCCCTTCCAATGCCATAGAGCAAGTGAGGGTGCTCTTCAAAAACCTTCCAGCATTTCTTTTTCCCGTAACCACTAAACGAAGAAGTTGTATCACACCCAGTGAATGCGTGAAAGCCTAATATATTCTGAATTACTCCCTCAGATAGCTTATCTGTAATACTATTTACGGGAAAGCACTTTTTTTGCTTTGCATTGCCACCAACCATCCAAGTTTCAATTTCTTCATTTTTTCCAAAAAAATGAATTAATAGCAAAAGAACATCGGTATCTCTACACAACACTATGATTCTGTTAAAATTATTAGCAATCGCTTCATGTGCATGCAGAATAAGTCGGGTATCTGCTTCCTCATGATTGTTAAATAAGTTAGGAACCTCACCTCTTTGTGTTGAGCATGCCTTAGTTGAATCCACATACCCACCACTTGTTACCAACTCATACTGGTGACTAAATTCCATCCCATGGCTCATAATGTATTCAGTAAGGAACCTAGCAAGATCTGCTTTATTATCACTTAATGCTACAAAATTTGCCCACACCTGAGGAAGACTTAAATCACCACGGTTAATAATTTTACGAACTGGTCTCTTTTTTATGCCTCTTTTAGCTCGAGTGGCTGATTTAATTGATTGTTTTACGTAGGTGTCAAAGACAACATCTACTCGTCTAACATGTTCATCAATATGTGCCGTGACAGCTCGAAAAAAGACTCTGGCATAGTCATCAAAGGTCCTACAGGTTTGAGGTTTTCCAAGAGCTTGAACTAAAGCATGACCATCTATTAAAACACAAGTGTTTTGATGCATGGTTGGTGCAGGAATTGTGTGAGGGATTGTTTCCCCATCCATCAAAATGTTAACCAAATCTGACTTAGTTGTTGAGTTAAGAGTGCCATTTACCTTTGCTAGAGAAAGAGGAACATTAGAAAGCTCATGTTTAAGAATATCATGCATATCAATGTTACGACCTGCTAGGGATACTGTTAGAAGACGTTGTAATAATTTCCTATCAGCCTTAATAACTTTTTTCTCATTCTGTATGCTAATAGAGGAAGCATACAATGTGGCAAATGTTTTTGATTTGTTTTTTTTTATTGGATCAAAAAAAGGCATATCCTTCCTTAACAGCCATTTACCTATGTTCTCTAGTACCATCTGTTGCCCTCGTTGCTGTGCTGTCAACATATCATGTTGTATATCACCAGTTGCAACATCATTGGTTGCCAGAGAAGTTAACTGATGCATATCTACATCCATCCTTTCCCCCTCATTTTCTACATTTTCAGCAATTTCTTCAAGGGCAACGTAGCCATCAAGAGGATCAAATGTATTTATCTTAAATACATTAAATCTTAAAAAGAGTTCTTTCAAGTCACTGACTGCATTTTCATCAACACTCACTCTGCCTGGCTGTGCGTCCTTCCTGGTAGAAATTGTATCATTTGCATCATCATCTACACCAAATAACACTCTAGTAGAGTGAGAAATATATGAACGTTCTGCCCATGTTATGCAGAACTTGTCCCTAGCAGTATCATTCCTAGTTATTCCTATAATGCCATTTGATATTTTGCAGATTTTGTTCTGCCATTCAGTAGCTTGGTCGAGAGGTATCTGATTAAATTTTAGTTGACTCCTCTTAACTACAAAGTTTCCATTCAGAAACTCCTCATAAACTAGTGTATGTGTGTTTTGTAAGTTTTTCATTTCACACAAGTAAACAGCACCCCACCTAGCATAATTTGTATGGTCATAGATTGTCATCCATGGAAGCATTGCTGAAAATGAATCTAAGTGAAGGGCCCAGTTACCCTCCCGATTAGCCCTGATAAAGTCTAGCAATGTTTCAACCATCTTCATGTATGACCTCCAAAGAACAAAATTGGGTAAATGCTGCAGTGTATTATCAAATTCATCCATCATACCTAAAACATCATGCGTCTTTAGAGTAGTGACTAAACAATTTACTGCTTTAACTGCTTCATCATCAGAATTTCTGTGACTGAATGCCTTTACTATTTGATCTGTCATTGATTTTAAATTAACCTCCCTTTCATTAGATGTTAACCAAGAAGTAAAATATTGCCAATAAATTCGACTTAAAGCTTCATATGTTAATAGATGACCTCTTACAGCTCGATAATATTGCTTCCCTTCTAACATTGCACCAGTAGTATTTTGCGCAAAAACACCAGACTCAACCCATATATCTGCAAGCCCTGAATTTTCCATATGTTGACCTATTGCTTTAAGAAAGTTAAAGAGAACGTGCAAATGGCCCATAACCAAAACTACATTCTGATATTTTTCAGGGTTGGCCCAAATAATTTCCTTGCCTCTACTGTACAAAGGTTGATCTACTGCTATTACAGTATTTGGCTGGCCAAGATGTTTAGCAATTGATGTAAAGCGGTTAAGTATGGTTGTCATGGTATTATTATCATCTGCAGGAGCCTGAAGTATAGGCAACATACCAGGCGTAGTAATGGGTGAGTTAACTAAGCTAATCTTCTCATTAAAAGCAGCCCAAGCTGGCACCATTTGTTGAGAGGTTTGGCACATACGTGCTATTATCCATGCCATATTTTTCATTTTTGACTCAACCTGATTATTGCTTTTATTAAACCACTTTTCTATTTCTAGGTCAGGAGGAAGGTTACTAACTGGCTTTGGCCTTTCACCAACTGGCATGCTGGCATGATCTAACTTATGGAATTGATCTAAGCTATCTCTTGTTATTGTTTTTGCCCTGTTGATGTGCTTATTATCT
The DNA here is from genome assembly GCA_902702795.2 of Paramuricea clavata. Taxonomy (NCBI): domain Eukaryota; kingdom Metazoa; phylum Cnidaria; class Anthozoa; order Malacalcyonacea; family Plexauridae; genus Paramuricea; species Paramuricea clavata. Next base: position 22,941 of record CACRXK020005076.1, read on the forward strand.
ATGTCAGACCTTATATTTGCCGGGCCTCTTTGCCACAGCATCATTTGCGTGCAATGAAATGTGTTTTTTCCATCTATTGTTTCCTCAAGCACATCAATATTATCACATGAGGCTAGAACAATACGGCTAGGGGAATATGGCACAAGCTCATTTGGGATATATATATGCCCATTTTTGTTAAACCTGTCGATTATATCTGAAGCTATTGTAGTATCAATTCTTCTAATTGTATCCATCCCTATTGTATGTCCTGCTGCATGAAATAAATCAACAAGCTTTTCTGACCTAGTTGCCTGGTGTAGTGTAAGCCCTAGACCAATATGCTTTGGGGTCAACTTTCTCTTTCTAGAGGCTAAGTAAAATACATCCTGAGCAATGCTAGTGATATGGTCATCTAATTTAGATGATCTTTCTTCTAATATATCTGTTCCCCCGAAAAGAACTGAAAGAAAAGTATATAAGCTTTGGGGAATAACCTTAGCAACATGTTCCTTATCTAGCCCACACCATGCAGCACTATGACCTGGTGTATTTTCCAAATCATTCCTAATGGTCATAGCTGTATGGACTAATTCTAGCAGGGCATTGTCTTGGAAGGGAACAAGGTGATCTTCATTACCAAGATTGTCTTCATCATCATTACTCACATATTCTAGGTGTTGTGCTACAGCAAAATCAGTCTTATTGTTGGGGTAAACAAGGAGGTGAGCCTTAGGATCTATGGGTCTAATAAAACCAGCCTTTTCACCAATTAAATTTTGGATGTCATTATAAAATGATTGCCTCCTTGTTATGTATTTCTGGGGGATTTGCATGTTTAGATTAGAACACAATTTCTTATAGTGAACCCAGATATTTCCCATATCATACACATGACCAGAGTTTAACCCTGTTAGAATAGCAGAACAAAGTATATCAAGGGATTGGTCACTATTCCTAGGATCCACAGTTTTCAAATTAGATGTAGTAATTGTTCTCTGGAATTTAACCCAGCACTGTACATGATATTTCCCCTCTGCAGCCACTAGGTCACATACATTTGCTAGTCTCACACGCATAACAACATCTTGTTTTGCCATTGATAAAATTTTATCTGACAGTGTCATCGTCATAACATTTCTGAGGTTTTTGCCTTCACTTGTTTGACAAAACATACATATTTCCCATTTTATGTTATGCTCATGTCTGCTGCGTGTGGAGGCCTTATGTGCAACAGTATTACTATTTGAAGCTTCATGGACTGTTTTTATGCCCTCTTGTTTCTTCTCAAGCCTATTTAGCATGCCTATATGGGTGAACTTGCTATAACAAGAACGATGCCATTTTAAATCATCTAAATTTATATTTTCACCGGTACCAATGGTAGCAAGTATCCTTTCAATAACACCTAGGGAACTTGTATCATTCAGAGATTTTCTTTTTAGGGCAACCTCAACAACCTTGCTTTTCCCTTCCTCTGTTGCACTACTCAAGCCACTGCCTGCTGCAGTCTCACTGCCCTCGCAAAAGAAACACTTGGAAATCTCTGAATCTCTCTTAACCTTTTTAAGGACAGTTATTGGATCTATTTTCGGATATAAAGGTCGTTTTGAGCTAGACTCATAACTCATTTTTGCTGCATAAAAAAATATATCCGAAGGAAAACTTCTATTGGCGACTTGATTAGAAGATTGCTTAATGTTGTTGGAAAGAACACATAAACTACTTGAAGCGACAACTGTAAATGTTATCAAAGTGAAAGCGGAAAGATTCATAAGCAAGTAGTACCATAAAAAACTATGAATATTGAAGTGATTTTTAATGAACTACATTATTAAAATAAGTAGAAAAAACATATATACAAACTTTACTGTGTATTCTTTGATGTCTTTGCTTTTCTGGGGTTTTTTTTATATACAAATTCGCTTTTTACAGTGTATTTCGTGTTGAAAACAGTGAAAAAAAAGACCAAAGTTCTTTCGAGTTTGTCGTTGTCAAGGCAACAAGGGAACACTCGCAAGTTGAAGGCAAGCGCTGATTGGTTATTTCGGGAGCTGGGGAAAGCCCAATGATCATTTCCCGCCATTTTTCCTGTGTAGTTTACGCGCTTTCGAGAGGTGCAGAAATCGTAAAAATTTGAGCTTCAAAGGCGAAATCTTTCGTGCCAACAGGCCTAATAAGTTAGGTAAGTGTCTAAACAATATGTCTATATGTTTTGTTTGCTTGTAACACAAAATGCCATCAAAGGTTTTTTGAAGCGAATTTTGTCAAGTTGGCCGGCCGTCTATGACTGCGTAGCTCAATTGAGAGAGCATTGGGATGGTATTCCAAAGGTCGTAGGTTCGATTCCCACCGCGACCAGGTATATTTTTCAAGCTTGTCCGGTGTGGATATACACTCAGAGTAACCATCACAAACATAATCAGAAGCTGTTTACTCATAATCTTCGATCCCCTGCCCGAAAGATGTAATCATATCTAACAAAGTGTTATTTTGTTTAATTTTGACAGCTGATTATACATCTGCTCCAGGATCATTTATATTTTCTCTTCGTAATAATGACGACCTTCTGCCCTTCAAGGCCCCGTTGAAAGATGAAAATGACTTGAATGCAATTTACCGTCAAAATCATTTTGGGCCTATATTTGGTTGGAGTCATGACTTCTACATTGCCGACCATGCGGGATCAAATCCCAACTCCTTCACAAATTTTGGTTACACCTACCAACCTCCACCTGGATATAGTTCCGGCCAAAACAACACAAAATCCCTGCTTGCAGGGAGCTATTACTTTACTCCATCAGAAATCGAAATATTATATTTATATTGAAACTATTCATGCTTACTTCAAGGTAAACAATGTTGACAAACAAGTAGCGATATACCGTAAATGATCTAATGAATGCATGAACCCCCTTGTAAACGCCTCACCTCAACACCTCAACTCGAATGAGCATTTTGTTTCAGTATCTAATAAACCCCCCTGTCTCAAAAGAGGCGTTTATTAGATTACGTTAAATGATTATTAGAATACACACTTATTCCATAAAATTATTTGTACCGGAGTACTCGTTTAAAAAATATATCTACTATTATTCGGTCAAAACATAATCGTTAAATATTATAATTATTGTACCAGGATCGAAATGTAACAATTTAAAATTTATGTATTGCTTTTATTCCATATATTGGGTTTTTCCGGATTTATTTTCTTTATTTGTCGGCTGGTTTCGGCTTTTGACCAAACGTTTAACCTTTGACTTTTGTTTAGGCGATTTCCAAAATGGCTGCTGGAATAAACTGTAGGAAAGCGTTGTCCTCCAGGAGTAATTTTGCTGCATGTAATGTGCCTTGTTATGCTATAAACGCCTTTTCCAACAGTACGAAAGACTCCAGGAGTTTGTTAGATCATTTACAGTAACTATGTTTAGTATTAGGCTTTCCACTGCCTCATACTCAGGAGCTTTATGATTGGAACATGAAGACTATATGGTGAAGGCGAGCCATATTTAGCGAAATCCATGCTCTAACTTGACAAAAAGCACAGCCCGTTTAAATGTTGTTTGAAAATGTATTTTTACTTCTCGATTGAACAAAGAAGTTATTAAACCAACTTTCGCTTAAACGAAGCTAAGCTAAGGTTCTGCTTTTTTTCGGGAGTCAGGATTTTCATCAAAATTTTTGTTCTATATTAACTTGAATATTTCACGTTACATTTAAGTCATATACACAGCATTCGCGTCCGTGTTGTATGATATGATACAAACTCAAGACGGTGGTGGGTGGTTGTATGTCCACAACAACGCGGAAGAGGATGCTGTAAATAGCTTGTGAACGTATAAGGATTTTGACAGTTGTGTTTTAAAAAATCTTCGAAAAGTAAAAAACCCGACGAAATGTTTGATGCAATTAAGGAGAATTTTGTATTTGCGGTACAACACCTCATTGAATATTGATTGAATGTCTTTTATTATAAGACGATGTCTTTTATGATAAGAAGATATTATACTCCATCTAATACAGTGACTAATTGCTGCATTATATACTCCCACAATTTCGTTTATTGTGTATTGTGTTTAAGCCATAATAAATATTCTCGTGCATGATATATATTACACAACCATGCAAATACTAGACAGGCACCAGTCCATCGCAGGGTAGCCTGAAGAGGAACTCTGTTCAAATGACAGTGCAAGTACGCAAATCCATATAGGCCATTCCAATCTAAAGACCACTGAAGCCCAATGAATGATTTTAGTATGTATATAAATCCTGTAGTAAAAAGAAGCAAAAACTTATTTCTGGTCTAATTGCGCCTCTGAAATTTAAAACAAACATCCCTTATTTCACTGTTGTGATATTTTTGTCACATGTAAACTATTATCATGTAACTTTGATTCTTATTTGCACTTTTTCTCTATAATATTATCCAATCATATTCATTTTTAATAATTTATAGATAATTTGTATACCCCGCATAGGTTATTAAAAATCTAGACATATGTTGGTTGCATGGCGTTAAATATATCATTCTTTTGCGTTTGTTGGAAATTTGTTAAAGCAGAACCAAGTCCGGATCCATTCTCCTCATGCATGCGCCTGTTTGCTTTTATTACATTTCTTTTTTCATTGAGACTGAGAGCAGTCTCTCCTTAAAGGAAATGAAGGACTGCAGACAACATATCAAGAAACACAATACGCGTTAATAATATGAAATTGGTCGAAGACCCGTACTCAGGAAATAAAATAACAACATAAAACGCTCTCTGAGTTTCCAGCGATATACATACCCTTTTCTAGATATATACCTAATAATAATAAGCGAACGAACGAATGTATTCCTTCCACTCGTGAGCTCATTTACCATTGTCACAAATAGTAAATGTCCAGGCCTTGTGACCCTGGATGGGCACTTAAAAGGAAAGAATACACACACACAAAGGTTTATTTATTCAACTATTACAAGAGAACGATTGAACAACTGCGCATGAACGAACGTCCAAAGTGAATGCCTCTTGTTAGCCACCTACCAAATTATCATTAGCATAACAATATGTCTCACACAACTCATTTCCTTGTCGTCATATCATAACAAACCATATCAGGAAATATGAATATCAATTACAAACCTTTAGTCAAATCCATGACCTTCAGGAATATTTACCTACAACTGTAGGATTTAAGTGCAAAGCACCAAAAATAATAATATGAAATTGGTCGAAGACCCGTACTCAGGAAATAAAATAACAACATAAAACGTATATATATCGCTGGAAACTCAGAGAGCGTTTTATGTTGTTATTTTATTTCCTGAGTACGGGTCTTCGACCAATTTCATAAGTGCCCATCCAGGGTCACAAGGCCTGGACATTTACTATTTGTGACAATGGTAAATGAGCTCACGAGTGGAAGGAATACATTCGTTCGTTCGCTTATTATTATTAGGTATATATCTAGAAAAGGGTATGTATATCGCTGGAAACTCAGAGAGCGGTTTATGTTGTTATTTTATTTCCTGAGTACGGGTCTTCGACCAATTTCATATTGTTATTTTTGGTGCTTTGCACTTAAATCCTACAGTTGTAGGTAAATATTCCTGAAGGTCATGGATTTGACTAAAGGTTTGTAATTGATATTCATATTTCCTGATATGGTTTGTTATGATATGACGACAAGGAAATGAGTTGTGTGAGACATATTGTTATGCTAATGATAATTTGGTAGGTGGCTAACAAGAGGCATTCACTTTGGACGTTCGTTCATGCGCAGTTGTTCAATCGTTCTCTTGTAATAGTTGAATAAATAAACCTTTGTGTGTGTGTATTCTTTCCTTTTAAGTGCCCATCCAGGGTCACAAGGCCTGGACATTTACTATTTGTGACAATGGTAAATGAGCTCACGAGTGGAAGGAATACATTCGTTCGTTCGCTTATTATTATTAGGTATATATCTAGAAAAGGGTATGTATATCGCTGGAAACTCAGAGAGCGTTTTATGTTGTTATTTTATTTCCTGAGTACGGGTCTTCGACCAATTTCATATTATTATTTTTGGTGCTTTGCACTTAAATCCTACAGTTGTAGGTAAATATTCCTGAAGGTCATGGATTTGACTAAAGGTTTGTAATTGATATTCATATTTCCTGATATGGTTTGTTATGATATGACGACAAGGAAATGAGTTGTGTGAGACATATTGTTATGCTAATGATAATTTGGTAGGTGGCTAACAAGAGGCATTCACTTTGGACGTTCGTTCATGCGCAGTTGTTCAATCGTTCTCTTGTAATAGTTGAATAAATAAACCTTTGTGTGTGTGTATTCTTTCCTTTTAAGTGCCCATCCAGGGTCACAAGGCCTGGACATTTACTATTT
>CACRXK020005077.1:0-29291 GCA_902702795.2 Paramuricea clavata
AGGGGAATATACTTTAGTTGTCATCGACGCTTACTCCCGCTTCCCAGAGGTTGAAATTGTGAAGTCTACATCAGCCACCTCAACCATATCTAAGCTCGAAAGAATATTTGCAACCCATGGACTGCCAAACATACTAAAAAGTGATAATGGCCCTCCCTTTCAAAGTAAGGAATTTAAACAGTTCATGACAGAAAATAGTATAAAACATCAAAGAATCACACCATTATGGCCAAAAGCCAACTCTGAAGCAGAGAATTTTATGAAACCAATGGAGAAAGCAATTCGTGCAGCTCACATTGAGAAAAAAAATTGGCGGAAAGAATTGTACCACTTTTTATTGAACTATCGAGCTACCCCACACACAACAACAAAGTTCGCGCCAGCTGAACTTTTATTCAATCGAGAAATTAACACCAAATTACCAAGTAAAATTATCAACCAAAACACCAAGATTGATCAACAAGTTCGAGCAAACGATGAAAAGGGTAAAAGAAACATGAAAAGAAATGCAGACAAGTCAGCCAATGCCAAAGAGGTTGACATTAAGGTTGGTGATACAGTATTGGTCCGTCAGACAAAAAAGAATAAATGGTCAACACGGTTTGATCCTAAACCATATTGTGTAACGCGGGTGAAAGGAACAATGATAACAGCTACTCGTCCAGGACATTATATCACAAGAAACATTTCATTTTTCAAGAAAGTGCTACAACAAGAGATTCAACACAACTCTGAGGATGCAAGCGATGAGGAAGATTACAGTAAACTTGATAATAACCTCCCTGACACAAACATTGAGGAGAACAATGAACTTGCTGAGAGACGGTATCCTGCGAGAGACAGAAGACCTATCAATAGATATGGTCAAAACATATATAATGCTTAGTAATTTTAATAATTCGATTTTATAATACCATTGACATTTTGTTAGGACTTCAGTGACAATTCAAAGTAAGGGAGGGATGCAGTGATCACATGATAGACATGTGATACAATAACATTTATATATAGTTTTAGGGTGTGTTCACATTAGTGATTGATTGAGCGTTGAATAAATAAGTACAACATTACACGGGCAATCCCTCTCTGAGAAAGGACAACGTCTTCAACGGACTGGTGCCAAAATCGTTTGTTTTTGGATTGGTCGAGAGCGGTGCATACAAGAAAAATCCCTTCAACTTCAAGAATTTTAGCGTCACCTCGATTGGAATCAGCGTCAATGGAGAAGAAATCACGTTCAGGCCCCTTCAGCTTTCCTATGCAACAGCCACTCCGAAATTCACCGAAGCCTACAACACGTTGTTTGCTGGTACGGGAAAGATGTATTACAATACTGGCAACGACATATCACGAGAAGAATATCCAAATGGCTACACCTTATACGCTTTCGATTTGACGCCAGACATGTGTGGATCATCGCCTCATTTTAATGTTGTGCAGAAAGGAAATCTTGCCATTGAGATTCAGTTCGGTACGGCGCCCGCAGGTGCTGTGAGCGTCGTGTGTTACGGAGAATTTGAAAACACCATACACATCGACTCCGAAAGAAACGTGATCTACGATTACTCTGGTTAAATGAATACTGCTCAAATAAGATATGCCCTGGACACAATCCTATCGCGCACAGAATGTTCTGCGGGGTATTTCCTAGCGATAAGCTACCGCAGACACTGGAAAAATATCCCTGTGGGTTTGTCGCCAACACCGATCCAAGTGACAGACCCGGAATACACTGGACAGCCTTTTACTTTCCATCGGAAGGGGAAGGAGAGTTTTTTGACAGTTACGGGCGGTCGCCCAATTACTACAAGGAATTCAGGAAGTTCCAAGGAAAACATTCATGGGATTACAATAAACGTAAACTGCAAAGCGACTGGTCCGATGTCTGCGGACAATATTGCATATTTTATCTTAGTCATAGAGCACGAGGTGTTAGCATGAAGAAAATCGTGCAAATGTTCAGTAATGATACTATGTTAAATGATCAAAAAGTGTTTCATTTTGTTCAAACTCACTTTAAAATTAAACAGCCCTTTGCTGGCCTTAATCAATGCTGTAAAAGGTTAATATCTCAAGAAACCTAAAGAAACAACAACAACAACAAAATCCTCTTAAAATCATTTATTAATGAAAAACAAGAAGTCAATAATCCATCCACTGTCTAGGTGTGCCTCTTTCCTCAAACGATTTCAATGCGGTCCGGAATCGTTCGGCGGAACCTGCAAACCGCGGACTGCTAAATTCCCTTGCGACTGGCGTATCATTCACTTGTTTCCATTGCTCCTGATTTCTAACAAGGTCCTTAGGCACATTCAATTTAGATAATGCTTGAAAAAACTCCTTCAAACCCGCAGGATTGAAGTTCTTTCTCCACCTCATAGCATCGCCAACCAGATCCGATATGTTGGAATCCTGAATGGTTTCGCCTCCGATCTTCACCTGTCCCGTTTTGTCCCACGAAATAACATCTGGTCTTGATTTCAAACGGTTTAAAAGCGCCGTAGCTCTTGGACGCATCGTTTTTGGTATGTGGTCTACCACAGCAGCTTTTCGTCATCGCCCAGATCCGAGTGCCCAAGAATATCTGACAGCCGTATATCGCTACGCAAAAGATCCGAGGTGACCGGGGAGGTTTCCAATTTCTGCCTTCGTTCGAATCTGTCAAGCATCTCTTCAGGAACCAAAGCCATCCGTTTAGCTTTTTTCATTATACCAGCAAATTTCCAAGCACACTTAAGACAGGTGGTAAAACAGTTGTCAGTAAGCTTCCTCCCTTCTGCGTTAAATACCTCTTTTTTTGTTTTGTTGATACTTTCTTATTCGCTAAAGCACGGAGATGTGTCCTATAACGTGATAACATCCGTTTCTGGTGCGGGGTCAGAGGAATAACCCCTTTAAGCAAATTGAGTGAGCACTCGCAAATAGCCGAAAGCACTTCGCCCGGAGCATGCGCAATAATCATCTTATGCAGCTTAGGCTTACACACAGCCAGAACTTGCAAGTAGGGAAGACTTCTTTGCATACGCTTCGACATCTCGATAATGACCCAGTTCAGTTATGCACTGTGCCCTAAATACGCTTTACGTAAGCAAACTGCTGTTCCCCAGGTAAAATGTTGGTTCTTAAACGCATGTTTTCGGGGGTTAGTTGATGACAGTCGATTAGCAAATAACCATAGAGCCTACTGGTGGCGTCACGAAACGCCTCCAGAAGATAGTCGGTATGCCCGGGAAACATCTGTTTGGCCAGGGTTGTAATACCTAGGGAATCGCGCGGATTCTGGAATATTAGCATGTAATGAGAATTCAAACTTATGGTACGGGATAATTTACCCGGTGGAAATAGATTTTGTGTCAAGTACAATATAGATATTCCGCGATGACGCGAACCGCAAGTAAACAAATTTGCGACACATGGATCGTTGGAACATTGGGACATTAGATCGTCCAACATGATTAGAGAATGGTCATGTCCCCTGGTTAGTTCATTCACATCGCTCGGAAATCCTTCTATCAATTCAACATTCGGAAGGAATTCATCAAATTTCTTTTGATACTCCCCGTAACAGTAAATAATTTTGGTTGGAAGAGGATGGAACATTTCTTCCAAATGATTTAGCATGCAGCGAACCATATATGACTTGCCCGATTGCGTCTGCCCCGAAAAATAAAAATTCACGGGTGTCTTAAATCTTACGTCCATGGTGACAAGACAGAAAATGAACTCACGCTATACACCCGTACCGTTTTAACACTATCTTTATTGTTCAATTATATTCCACCTACAACCCGTACTATTATCTAATTGGTTCGTTCTTAAAAACGCGTCCGATATAAGATTTAAATCTATGAAAAAAGCCCTCTTCAATCTTAAACGCTGAAAAGTTTATGTTCTTTAAAGGCGTGGCCACTAAACGAACAGCCTCGCACGTCACCTCCTCGGACTCCTTCAATAAATAAACTAATGATAAGTAGGCCATAGCACGACCAAAATTAATAACGTTTATTTCAGTAAAAACCCTTGATATATTGTCATGATTTACATATGCCACCATATGTCCGTACTCCTGATCATGATGTTTAATTAAATAATTGATATGATACGATAAGGTTTTCATATCAATTCCGATATTGCTTTTCTGCAATTTGTCTAAAATCCAATCCATCCTTTTCCCTTAACAGTAAAACAACGAATAAATACAAAACAAGTAACAGGATTTATTTATACTAAATTAAACTGTGCCTAGTGCCCAGTTCGGTCCAAAGTATATTGTAAGTTCCTAGAATCTACTAAAATTACACGTGGCAGGTACGTGTCCCCGCGAAAAATACAAAATAAAGCTTTAACTATTTTGTCAACGTCAAAGTTAATGTCAGCAACATGGTTGTCAGAATGTCTGTTTCCTTCCTCTTTTTCCTCACGGTTATGCCCTGGATGGGTGCACCATTTTGCCTGGAATACTCAGAAATTTGGAAGTTGGACTGCTCTGGAGGGAACTTGGACCATATACCGTACCGCAAGGTAATGTCATGGGTGAGGGCAGCCGATTTCAGCCACAACAACTTCACGGTACTGAACACGATGGAGCTTCTGGTGTTGTTTCCAAATCTCGTCCGGTTAGACCTAAGGGACAATCCCTTAAAGTGCCCTCCTGCGACCGTAGTAGAAATCCTTAGCGACTGTCCGCCCGCAATCTCTTCGGTCACAATCTCTCCAGCTACAATATCTTCACCTACAGCGCAAATAAATGGTTCTACAGAGTACTCCCCCATCACTATCACAGCTTTCCCTATGGCCAACATATCCACAACAGCTACTTCTGGCAACGGGAAGTCCAACCTGTATTTATTTATAGTCATTCCTGTGTGTACCGTCGTTTGTATTGTTCTCGTCTGTCTCCTGCCTGCTTGCCTAATGAAGCGTCGCCGTCGCCCTTCCAACAGCATCCGCATGGAAAAACTATTTTCAATTGCCTTGTCTGACAGTGACAGTGAGAGTGAGAGCGAAAGCAGCTTATAACTTCCAGCCCGTGTGCTTAATATTAATATTTTGTTCGTAATAGGATTCTAAAGTCATTGTAAACATTGCCCGAATTCGAATTCTTTCCAGACATATTCGCTTTGAAGCACAGCGATCCAGAATAGTGATGAATACTCAGACAGTACATCATATTTAAAAATATAACAGTTCAAAATGTAAACAAACCGATTAACTGCATAGTTCAAATTAGCAGAAATCTCATTAGCGTGTCAGGCCCCGTTCCCAGAGCATACCCGCGAACGGGCATGCTCTGGGAACGAGATTGTAGCGCGTGTCAAAACACACACGATGACTTCCTGTTGATTTATCATATCATGCAAAACTGACAAGTTCAGTAAATAAACCGCCAGAACGGCTAATGAGACTTCTATTCTATTGACACTTCGAGCGATCATGTGTACACGTGTACTGAAATCTCATGATGGAGAAAACCGATAGCCTGTACATGAAACGTGTGCTTTATTATTAATTATCAAGTGTCAAAACATTTCCTTTCACGTTAACAAAACTACTTGCACATATTACTATTTTCGTACCGTTCATTCTAGTCTTATATGGACTAAATCGACAGTTACTACATGTAATTCCTACGATACTATAAGATCTACTAGAGCTAACGTAATTTCAAAACAAAACAAATTTAAACGTGTGGTTTCTTATAATCATAGCGAAGTGTCGAGCGATACTTCCGTGCTCCCGCTACCCTGTTCTAAGCGTCCTAAGCCTATTAGTTCTATTTCAGAGGGATGCTGATGCATTGCTACCCTTCTGTTACGACGCCTTGCCAGCCATCGTTTATACAGCAGATAGCTTCCGCACAAACACAATACAAACAAAAATCCCAATAACAGACCCAATGTGACGTACAATAAAAATAGCTCCGGTCCCCTGGATGCCGCATTATCCAGGTGTCCAGCCACTGATGACGCCCTTATGGTTGTTACGAATGTAGGCGCCTTTGTAACCAGCGCTGAAGGTGTACCAAATACCGAACTACTGTGTCCAGAGAAAGATGGAGTTGCCGAAGACCGCAGCTCTAAACGGGATGCCGGACTGTTCGGTTGTCTATTCACTGACGATGTCCCTACGGAGACAGCAAAAACAGAACGGGATACCGTAAAAGATGCGTCATATACCAAACTACCGTGTCCGGAAAAAGGCGGAGTTGCCGAAGACCGCAGCTCTAAAAGGGATGCCGAACTGTTCGGTTGTCTATTCACTGACGATGTCCCTACGGAGACAGCAAAAACAGAACGGGATACCGTAAAAGATGCGTCATATACCAAACTACCGTGTCCGGAAAAAGGCGGAGTTGCCGAAGACCGCAGCTCTAAAAGGGATGCCGAAATGTTCGGTTGTCTATTCACTGACGATGTCCCTACGGAGACAGCAAAAACAGAACGGGATACCGTACAGAACATGCCAAACACTGAACTACTGTGTCGAGAAAAAGATAGGAAAACACAATCGCTCCTAACGCGTACCCCTGAATCCTGAACGATCGCACAGTCAAAAGCCGGGTTCCAACGAAGGTCAATAAGTTTCAGGTTGGGAAATACCAGGCAAAGTTCTGTGATATTGACAACAGTTAAATCATTCCTGACGAAATCAATCACCCTGACCCAAAGCTGCCGTTTTGTAAACATTCCGTCGATAGTTTTCAACGATAGGTCATGACAATCTAATAAACCCACAAGAGGTTCCTCGATACACGTTTCCGCACTGCATTTCACAAATACTACCAGTAAACTTAACGCCAAGAAAAACATTTTTATACTGACCAGCTTAGCCCAGGCTGTTATAAAGTCAAACTATCTCGCTATCATAAACTTCGTCCTTTATACACGGCAATGTTTGTTAACCTAAATAAACTACCATACTACAATGAAACGCTAATTTTCCTGTAACCAGAACAATAATCTGAAAACTATGCAAAAGCGTAAGAATCACAATACTATGCATTATAATTTTCCTGTAGCCACAACAATAATCTGAAATATGCAGAAAGCGTGGGAAGACAGAGGCCGAAATTAATCAGATTAAGCGTGCTAAACACAAATAAATATTGCGCAATGTTCATTGGTAACTATTACTAATAATTGCACAACGCTCATTTTCCAAAAGTGGAAGCAGCAAACAAACAAGCGGAAACACAAAACGGCGGGAATCCCGCCAACAACAACAACAAGTCGACAATAAGAATTTGAAAAACTATGGGAAAAGACAAGAAAAAAGAGGCAGAAAGGCAACGAAAAATATGCCTTGATAAAAAAAAAAGACAAAAAGGCTAGAGGCATTCTGGGGATATGCTGAACAAAGGAATCCGGCATTCCTCGGCGAATTTCTCGCCTTCCATGAAGGCAGGCAAAACCAGGAGACCACTCGAGAAACAGAGCAGAGGACCCAGGAAAGCAGACAACAGTCGCTGGGATTACCGATAATCAGTAATGCTGACCTGGATTTTTTAAACGATCCAAACAGCCTAGACTTTATAGATAACATGAATTTTGACTTTTAAAGTAATCTTAAAACAATTTCGAATAAACATTTTTATTAACACTAATCTTTATAACAGTTTTGAAAATAACACATATTAAATGTTCAAACTATTAGCAAAATCGTTTATGAATTTGTTTGTCAGGTAATGTTCCTCGTGCTTTTCGGGTGGTTTACTTGAATTGGGTTCCACAAAACTAACATCTTGACGAGGCTCCTCAGGCACCCAATCAAAGTACCCGCACGAAGATTCCTTGTCATTTGGACAGCAGAAGAACTTTCGATCTTTATTGAGACCTTCCTTTTTCACCTTACGGACCATACACGAAAGGCTGTGGTGACACTCCGGTTTGACTAAAGGTTGTACATTGCCCCATAAAAACGGTCTCCCATAACTTGCTTTCATCAAATTTCTAACAGCCCGCATTCTCGCAAGCTTACCATGTCCACCACACCGACGATGAGGCTGTTTCGTAGCTCAGTTATAGCCTTTTCATACAAATAGCCCTCATCCTCGCAGCAAAAGAAATTGCAGCTAGGATTCTGATTGCAAAACCAGAAGGAACCATTTTAAGTTGTCGAATGAGCAGCGGGTTAGCCATGCAACCATTCATCTCTTCACAAAAACTATAAACAGAAAAACAAAAATCGCTCGTCCCTCTATTTATATACTCCATCCAAGACAGCTAACCAATCAGAGACAAGCATAATCATGACGTAGTCCAGGGGCGTACGTACACCGTGTACGTACACCATGTACATACATAGTATATGTACGGGGTGTACGTACACCGCGTACATACACCCCGTACGCGTACGTACACCTCTAGTATAAATACACTTCCCCATAATCATCAACCACACACCGAAATGGAATGCATAGGAGTTCTACCAGTGCCGGAAGATGTCATACAGCCAGCAAACATACCTGTATTTGGAATCCTGGCGGAAAATACAGCAGAACCGGGACAGTGCTATTTCTGTTTCGAACAAATTAATGGAAACGAGCTACTGGCGATGACAATGCATTGCTGCCAACAAAAAGCCCACTGTTGGTGTCTCCAGATGTGGGTGACACATTACAACGGAACAGATATCGAAACCGTACGGTGCGGGTACTGCAGAGCACCATTCCCGGACAAGGAACTCTGTTATCTGTGTCTACAAAACAAAATCACCGGACAAGAATTGAAGAAAACCCGATGCTGTCAAACAACAATCCACAAGAAGTGTACGGAAATCCTAAAGGAAATACTGGCAAACCTGACATTCGATTTCTCCCTAGAATGTGGCGAATTAACCTTCTGCGGATGCGTCTGGCACAAACTCTAAAAACACTATAATTATCAAAATCTCTGTAAACTACTGTAAAACTTAATAATTTTTTCAAATATTCACCGCTGTACGCAATTCTGAACATTTCCCTGCTTCCGGGTTTCCATGACGTCATTGCTTCTGCATACCCATTACTTCCGGCATACTCATTACTTCCGGCATACTCATTACTTCCGGTGCTCTACTCGTTCCTGCATACTAATTACTTCCGCCGCTATACGGCACTTCCGCCGCTATACGGGGGGGGGGGGTAATACTACTAAAATAAATTCAGTTCTTTGTAAATGTGATGAAGGATCGTATATTCTGAAGATATTGTTGTTAGATTGTACTTAAAAATGATTATAATTCCACCCAAAATTCTATTTTTTGGCAAGTTTGCGATGTGTTTGAAAATTGCAGTGTTTCCACTTTTTAACTTCCAATTAGAGAAAATTCCTTGAAAATTCCTGAAAATTTCCTTAAAATTAAAAAATTAATTCATGAACCATTTTTTCAGAATTAATTTGAACCCTGCATCATGAAAAAGTCGATCCTAAATGATGTAAAAAAACTTTCCCCAGATGCTCAAACAAGCTCGTTGGAAGGATTCCATTCAACATTGAATCAATGACATCCAAAAATGCTTTGTCTTTCTTGGCTTGGAATGTATTGCAGGTAAATTGGTAATCTTAGTTATTTAACACATTAGCAGTCAATGCACCAAAATGCGCCCTGTTACTCTTCAGACGATTTTACTTGTCAGTGGTAGAGTACTGCCAGTAAATAGGTTAAAAAGTAAAATTATTTAGATAGAATGCAGCTGATTTCTGAAAATTACCACCCCAAATCCTGCTTATTACTTACTTTGACTTCAAGAGACGCTATTGCCATGTTCAACTATACAGGAGTTTAAGTCACTAAACTACTCTAGACCAATAAACTGCACTATTTTCAATTGTCTTTTTATTTGTTATATAGGCATATACTGGCCAGTCTCCATTTCAACGAGAATGTGAAAAGAAAAACAAAGAAAACTAAGGATGGCAAGAGTTACATCAATGTAACATATCCAAAGTTCAAAATGGGTGATGAAGTTCTACGCGAAGTTGCAGAGCCCCCCGCTTATTGTAAGGTCTTTTTCTTAACCAGACTATCCACCCTAATGCTCACTGACACACCCTACATTATCATTTTATTCTGTCTAATGCCAGACAATTTTACCTATCAAAGAAGGATTGCTAGCACTTGATGTGACACAGTTACAGTTCTGTATGCAGTGTAATGCATGCAATGTATGCATGGAAATACGATGAACCTACCATACTGCAATGGTGCTAATGTATTCAGCAATAACAGTTTGTCATATTGTTCGGTTCTGTCTGAGCAATGACAAGCTGCCCACAGGCTACCATGACGTTCGGGCACAAACATACTCAATTTTATATACTGTAATGAAAACTACTTTTCAGGTTATGTTGAAAAGATCAAAGAAATGATGTTCACCACGTCAAAAGAAGAGAGAGAAAAGATCAAGAAAAAGTTTAAAGCAAAATGCCCAGAACCTTTGAACAGACAATTTCCTGAGAGAGCAACAAAACAAGATGCCATAGAAAATGATGGTTTGAGGAAACGGAAGATTGCCCAACTATTCCCACCAGGTAAATCATGTATACAATTAATCTATTCAAACTTGTCATATTAATCTAAAAAGGGTTAGAAAATTGCCTGGACAAATTAGTAAAAATTAAAATGGCTATTTCTTATTATATAGGTGAAGATCAAGAAAAAGAAAAGGAAAAAGAACAAGAGCATCCAACCAAAAAAACACGTTGCTGCAAAAAATGTAAACAAGCAATGAAAGGACTTCCCAGGTCACACTGTCCTACTCCAGAGTAATGTAACACTCCTGGTCACTGGTCAGGTTGTTGGAAGCATATTAAGATAGCACTAACCATTGAATGCAAATGAGAGATAGTTCAAACAGCCACATTGATTTTGTTAAACTACATGATATGATAAACAATATTTCAAATGTTCTGCTAGTGACTGCTCGTTTATAACGGTACCAGACAAATTTTTGTCTGGTAAATATTTGTGCTGATACACTTTGTGTTCACACTGGCCCAGCCTATCCAAGCATATTTTTGTTCACCCATCCAGGCAAGGTTTGCATACCTAGTTTGAAATTGTGAAAATATTTGTCTGGTACTGTGTACAGTAATCAGTACACATTTTTATTTGGACAAAAATATGTCTGGTTCTGAGTAAACAGGTTCTTACACAGAATACATGTTTACATGAGACGCGATGAGAAATTACTCAAAATAACTTCATACCAGTGTCATTCTACAGTTGCTCTGTCCTGCCCAGATACATATCCTTTTGAATTGCTTGAAAAAAATCTCTTTCTAATGTTGTGATAAACACAGGCAGCCAGTGGTCGGGTATTTTCCCAGCCTATCTCGCGATATTCAACTGCACGTAAAAATATTAAAAAAAGAAATAGTTGTCAATGGCACCATAAAACCGTTCAGTCACAAATACTTACACTCAGATGAAGCAATATTATATTGTCACTGTGACAATACCTGCAGTATGTATGGGGGATTGTAACAACCAACTAATTTTTAAATTGCCAGATATTAACTTGACCCTTTGTTTATAAATCAAATAAAGTTATGATAGTCTCTTTGTATAAATCAAAACCTGTGGCATTTTGGATTTTTGGTAAACTATAATATTGTTTTATACCCCTATTTAGCTTGAGTTTATATAAACAAGCATTACATTTTACAAGAGGCATACTGTCACTGTCATTATAAAATGCTCATGAGAATTTGTTCACTGTGGTCAAGATTTATTTCCTTGTGTCCTTTAATACTACAATAAATACTTACTCGATTTCTGTGTGGCCATACTTGTTGTAGCACCTATCACTTTTAGTTTTGAGCAAAGGACCAGCTTGTAACAGGACTGTTTTATTAGTCAAGGGATCGAAATCTGCATGGCTGGTTATACACATGGCGTCTAACCCTTCAAATGTAAATTTTCCTGTCGCTTCGATAATTTCTTTACAGCAGCGATATTCACGAGACCCAACAAGCAACGAATCGTTGCAGTTCCCACATTTGCACCTACACAAATACAGTATATTTATCGAGATTATTTATAATACTGCTGAGCACCATTTACATTCAAGCATCGCACGAACTCATGGATATAACGGCATCATTTCCATAATTTAATATTAAAATACACATTCGAAGGCTTACCAGCTTTGTACTGGCAGAACTTTTTCATATCGCTGCTCTAAAACCTCCCTTAGAATACCATCCTCGTCTTCACTGGTATCAATGTCTTCGCTGCCAGACGAAGCAAGTGGCTCACCTTGATAAGGCAAGAAGTTGCCCTCAAATATGAATTCATCGCTGTCATCGTCGCCGCTGTCATAAGTTGACTTGTTTTTAGATAGATCTTCACTTAAAGCGTCCATATTTGATTCTAAATCGGACATTTTTAGCAAAAATAGCAGCAACAATTATCGAACGTGTGTAGACATTAATACGGAATGTTCAAAACAACAAAACACGACTCTAACCAGTGACGTCATCATGTCACAAAACTCGGTCCCAGACTTCGGACGTATAATTGGTAAAAAAATGCCACTTTCAGAGTCAAAAAAGGCACTTTCTATATCACTACGTCAAAAACGGATTAGCTCACAATATTCAGCATAAAAAACTCTATCAGAATATCCAAAAAAACGGGACTTGAAAATTTCGTTTCATAAACGCTTTAAAGTGTTTATATTTTGAATCATATAATAAAATATTAATTGATTGATATATTTTGCTAGAGAGTAAATTCCAGGTATAATTTTTTAACTTGATGAAACCTATATCATTTATATATGTTTGGAATCGTTGTAATCTAGCAATTTTAAATCTATACAAATCACTCCCATAGCTGTACTAGTTAAAAAGATACAAACAAATTTATAGTGTTTACATTTTGGGTCACAACTATTAATTGGATATAATTTTAAAAATCGGACATTTTTAGCAAAAATAGCAGCAACAATTATCGAACGTGTGTAGACATTAATACGGAATGTTCAAAACAACAAAACACGACTCTAACCAGTGACGTCATCATGTCACAAAACTCGGTCCCAGACTTCGGACGTATAATTGGTAAAAAAATGCCACTTTCAGAGTCAAAAAAGGCACTTTCTATATCACTACGTCAAAAACGGATTAGCTCACAATATTCAGCATAAAAAACTCTATCAGAATATCCAAAAAAACGGGACTTGAAAATTTCGTTTCATAAACGCTTTAAAGTGTTTATATTTTGAATCATATAATAAAATATTAATTGATTGATATATTTTGCTAGAGAGTAAATTCCAGGTATAATTTTTTAACTTGATGAAACCTATATCATTTATATATGTTTGGAATCGTTGTAATCTAGCAATTTTAAATCTATACAAATCACTCCCATAGCTGTACTAGTTAAAAAGATACAAACAAATTTATAGTGTTTACATTTTGGGTCACAACTATTAATTGGATATAATTTTAGGTCAAAGCCATAACAGAGTCAGAGGGTTTAAACTTTAGCTCTGTATTTTTTTAAAGTTAATGAAACATAGACAATTTTTATATTTGGAATCATGGTAATCCAGCAATTTTAAATCCATTAAAATATTCAAATAACTGTATTAGTTAAAAAGATAGAAGCAAATTTATAGTGTTTATATTTTGAGTCACAACTATTTATAATTGGATATAGTTTAGGTCAAGCCATAATAACACTTGAGCGTATAAAGTTTAGCTCTGTATTTTTTAAATTAATGAAACCTAGATCATTTATATATATTTGGAATTTTTTCTGTGTTGATGTAGTGTACTCAGGTGAATATGATATTTGCGGTGTTACTCTGAGTGTATATCCACACCGGGCGAGCTTGAAAAACATGCCCGGCCACGGTGGGATTCGAACCTATGACCTTTGGAATACTAGCCCAATGCTCTTCCAACTGAGCTATGCGGTCAGGACGGTTCGAGTAAGTGATATTTCAGAACAGAATCTAGTTCCTTCGATACCAATGTATTCTAGTACGATACCAATGTTCGATACCAATGTAGTCTTGTTTTGTTTTTTTTCCCAGGTATTCCCTTGCCCAATGCAAATTGTTTTCTTTATTTGCAGCAATATTCGAAAGGCGGAGCATGTGGAGGAAGCCTGCCAAAGAACCTCAAATTCCAGTGCCAAGGCATGCAAGAGAACCGGCCAACAGCAGCAGCCAGGAAGACAACACCCCACAACGTGGACTCAGTAAGGACAGGCCTGCTTTGCCATGAAAGGATGTCACCCACAGGGAAAACGGAACGGGGCGGAGAAACAAATTACGTCAACGAAACAAGCGAAACCAACAACTCCCGCCCCATCTCCTCCCAAGCAACATTCACCAAACCAGCAAAATGTCAATCGACCAAGGCAACCAGTGCCCGAGCCTCGCAGAGAGTTGAGACTGCAAACCGATATGGCGATACAACGTTTGGGCGAAAGTGAGAAAGACCACCCACCAACTCACGAAGAGCTGTTCCTGTTCTTCCAGGAGATGAACAAGTGGGAATGTTTGGATGAGCACCTTGTCGCCATGCAGGAGATTCAGGCCGAATCAGTTGGTATGGCGGAAGATGATGAGGACACAGATGCTTCGGCTTCCTGGGTTGTCCAATGGCATTGCCAACTGCTTGTGCCATACAATTGGGTGCATGGTGCACGCTGTGCACGAGAGGCATGTGGACGACGACGGTAACAAGGAACAAAGGATCAGTGCAAAGCTTGACCAGCTGCAAAAGAACCTCGGTGCCATGCAGTACGATCTGTACGTACAATCGCTGGGGGGGGGGGTGACAAATGCACTGCATGCGTCCAATTACACAAGACCTACAATGCATGAGTACATTAATTAGCAACTAGAAATACATCTCACAGTGTTAAACACTATAATTTTATTGTTTAATATGTTATCAAAATCAAAAAAGCCTCCAAAATCATCACTTATAATTATGTTACTATGTGTAACATGACACAAAATACTTATTTGCTGGATGTGATTACCTGCTAAAGCAATGAAGAAAGCCATTTTAAATACTTCGATATGAAAATATTTACATTTTATTTATATTTTATTGACAACATCAGGCTTGCACAATTGGTTGATAATAAAGTTACGACTCGAGTAAACAACATTGCTGGACGTCTGTCCCAATTCAAATGTCCATTTCACAGCGACAATTATTTGCAAGACTATAGCGACCGCACAGCAGGAACTTTCTCGCAAATGCGATGAGAATATAGAATGTGGGCATCTAGCTGATGCGATGACATACTTAGCATCAACGTCAGACACATATTATGCTCTTCAGGAGAGAACTGAAGATGCAATTAACACATATAAATTGATCAAAAATCAAGTCCATACCAACGTGGAACCACAGTCGGACGAACCAGTGGAACATGCACATACACAAGACAACCTCCACTACAAATGCGAACCAGTCAAAGTTGTCATCACCATTGTGTTCAATACCACCATCATTTCAACCACCGAGGAAATCATTTGCAACAACACGTAATCGAAGGAAAATGACTGCAGATGAAGAGAGTTATTTCAAGGAAGCAGTTGCCGATTTGCCACAAGATGAGAACTTGCCTGTTAACTCAATCATCTCAGCTCTAAATAACAGCAATATTTTTATGTCATTGCCCGTCTGAAACAGAATTTACAAAGCAACAGATTAGAGACAAGTATAAGTCATTAGTAAGAAGAGAAAATTATATTGGACAATACCAAAGCAATTTCTTTTTATGTACATATTACTGTAATTATAAATCAGCGTTTAACCCGAATAAACAGTGTCAAAATTATATGCAGCACAACTTGCCAATGACTTATCATTAGAGAGTTAATTGTGCGAAGGGCAAACCTTAGATTGTGACAATACAATAGATTTAGGGTAGGGTTGGCTGGGTGTGTGTGCATGCATCAGCCTCGTCCCCAGGCTCCAACTCAGATGTGCGGGTTACAATGCAAGCAGTGGACGGCTCTGGAGCCTGAGAGGTTTGCAGAGAAAAGTGTCGCGTTTGAGAAAAGTGAAAGAATCAAAATTTCATCGATAATTTTTATCAAACGTAAATCATTTATATATGTTTGGAAACGCTGTAATTTGGCGATTCTAAATCTAGTTGAATCATTCTCATAGCTGCACTTGTTAAACAAATAGAAGCAGATAAGTGTTTATATTTTGCATGCATATAAATATTAATTGACATAGTTTTGGTCGACAGAAGGTAAATTCCTGGTATAACGTTTTTAAAACTTGATGAAACCAAGACTATTTATAGATATTTGGATTCCTTGTAATCTGGTGATTCCAATCTACTTGAATACTTTTCGTAGCTGCACTAGTTAAAAAGGAAAAGCATATATTTAAAGTGTTTATATTTTGAGTCATATAATAAAATATTAATTGAATGATATATTTTGGTAGAGAGTAAATTCCACATATAATTTTTAAAACTTGATGAAACCTATATCATTTATATATGTTTGGAATCGTTGTAATCTAGCAATTTTAAATCTATACAAATCACTCCCATAGCTGTACTAGTTAAAAAGATACAAACAAATTTATAGTGTTTACATTTTGAGTCACAACTATTAATTGGATATAATTTTGGGTCAAAGCCATAACAGAGAGTCACAGGGTTTAAAGTTTAGCTCTGTATTTTTTTAAATTTAATGAAACGTAGACAATTTTTATATTTGGAATCATGGTAATCCAGCGATTTTAAATCTATTAAAATCATTCAAATAGCTGTATTAGTTAAAAAGATAGAAGCAAATTTATAGTGTTTATATTTTGAGTCACAACTGTTTATAATTGGATATAAGTTTAGGTCAAGCCATAATAACACTTGAGGGTTTAAAGTTTAGCTCTGTATTTTTTAAATTAATGAAACCTAGATCATTTATATATATTTGGAATTGTTGTAATCAGGCGATTTAAATGTATGTGAATCAATTTCATAGCCCCACTAGTTGAGAAGATAGAAACAGATATGTGTTGTATTTTGCGACTTTTCAGAGCCATAATATTAATTTACACAATTTGGGTAAAACTACAACGCTTTTTCAGCTCTAGAAATATTATATGGACTGGTCTGGACAATGCATATTGTACACTGTTATGTCGTCTGTCTATCTAGCTTAGGGCAGGGTAGTTTGGTGAGTTTGAATTTATTTTTTATTCCTTATAATAATGTTACTGTCGGGTCTCCATGTTGCGCTGTTGATTTCCCAAACTGACTATAACAGCTATTTGAAGAAAAAAAGATAACATATGACCACAAAATATAAAAGATTATTACCTAGATTATTAATTAGTACAAATTTTGGGTAACAATAAGTATACCGGGGCAGGGGTCATAATTCCCAAGACTTCCCATTTTTCAAAATGGGTAGTTCTAAATGTAAAATGGGTAATTCTAAAACTTAAAGGAACTTATTGCCACAGCGATAAGAGTTTTTATTGCTTCCCGGAATAATTTATGGTTGAAATTAATTATGCGAAATAAGTAATTTGCGCGCGCAAGTTAATTTAGGTATAGTCACGTGACTGGAAATTTCGGTATTTATCAGTGGTGAAGCGGGCTATCTGTCCTTTCCTATTCCACGAGGGCTGCAGTTCACATCAAGAAATTGGATAGAAGAGAATTATCTTCTGTATCTGGTAAATATCTCTTACTTGTGCATAATAATTAATAATATATTGGATACCAAGGACATTTCCATTTTGCTTGCGACATATGGATATGTATGGGACTTTACATACAAACCAGACTGCGGTGTTGGCCATTTCGGGTTCGCAAAAGTTAGAAAGTCGAAGTGTGTGTGCGCAAAACAGTTCCCAAGGGCGCAAATGTAGCAAGATACGTGTTAAAAACAACGAAAATTAGGGATTACAGGGCAGATTAAATGGGGAGAATTGTTATAAAGTGCTAAATTTCTGCCTAAAAAATATGGAGTGCGACGTTGACTAACTCTGCAGTTCTGGTTTACAATGACTCACATATTCATGACTTTTAGTCGCAGTCTACAGGGGTAACTACAGTACACTCTAAATTGAATAAATGTGAACTTTAGGAATTTATTAGCCAGCCACTAGTCTTCCGATTTATAAAATGGGAGCTAAATTTTTGGGAGATATCTACCCTCAGTGTGTAATAGATAGTTTTGCTCACACAGCTACTCGTGGTCGTGATTCTACAAGCGTAGAAGATCAATACTGGGCTCCTTGCGATTTTGGGGCGGCGGCGCGACGGTGACAACACACTCCTTCAAATAAATGGTAGTAAAAATAATTCGACGCGTATTATCAGTCGTATGAATTTAATACAGTCTTCAGAGGCTCAGAGCACAACACTCCGTTACGAGTAACCTTAACTATTTATACAGAATACCTATATAAAGTGATAATTATTAACAACACGATTTAACAGAGAGACTAGACAAGGGACGACATGAATGACATTTAACATGGGTTTTATGACTGGGTATAGTTCGGCTGAACCTGGTTTGAAATTGCACTTGTTGCGGCTTGAAATGCAGAGGTTGCATCAAGAAGTAAAATCTCTGATTTGGCGTAGTAATTACAGAGCGAAGACAATGTCTAAATTATTCATATATTGTGATTATTCCATTCTCTCAATGATTTATTGTGTTGGAGGCTGTTGCTGTCGCGTTGCCGTCCTGGGTCGTAGGGTCTCTAATGCGAAAGCTCAGCGTCTTTGACTTGTGCAAGCTCTGCGTTTAGTATAAACGTACTATATGTAGCATATACCTTGCGCTGTTGCGTGACTAAAATTTTCCGTGGCTTTTCAAAGCGAAATAATCCCACTTGATAATGACATTAACAGGATATTAAATCCCTACAGCGTCAATTATCGATTAATTATAGCCTACTGCTGACACATTATGTCCAGTCCTCGCGATTGCATATATTTTACAGATGTGGCGTGCATGTCTGTGCTCTTCACTATATTTGTATGATATAGCGGATATTTGTGCTAATTTTATGTTAGGGGTCAGAATTGTATACGTATATGTTACCATCATTATGTTTGTACATATGTTATCGTGAATATGCTAACAATAGCATTTGCGGTGTTGTTGCTGCTAACTATAGCATATTGTGCTATTGCTATTCGGGTTTATTAGCTTATTAGCAATAGTCCCGTTGTTACCGTTTCATGTTATTGAAGTCATTTCATGTTTTATGGGCTATAGAGCAACTTGGCTGTTTTCAGATGCCCATACATTGAGATTTCAACTTTGCCCTTGGGTTTTTTGCTACACAGAACTTTTTCATGAATTTGTAGCATTTATATATACGATTGTTATAACTTTGTATTGTTTTGTGTATATACGTGTCAAAGTTGTGTTTTAAACATGTGTACGTGTGCGTATATATATTCTGCCCTTGTTCTTGTGTCAAATACCCACAGTTGAAATCAATAGATTATGGGATGGTGCGGCTGCAATAAGCCATAATTATGCCATAAAGGCTTTGACTGGTCTCGTAGTATTCGGCAGCACAGAAAACCGAGCTCAACCTGACAAACGGTTTGCCGATGGTGCTTTAATATGCAGGGAAGCGATAAAATGGGTTTTCGAGCTTTATATGAAAACTAATTAGAATGAGAAATTAGATGAAGAAAATGCATAAAACTTTTAAAATTCAAAATTTTCCAATGGAGCATGCCCCCAGGATCCAATACGCCAGCCATGACAAAAATGTCTCATTGAAGGGGGAGCTTCTGGCACAGTGATTAATGCATGAACCTTATCTTCTCACACAGTTAGCCTGTGTTCACTACCTCTGTTCTTGTCGAAATGGGCAGTTTCTAAAATTTTCGTATGATGACCCCTGTACCCGGGAGAGAAAGATTAGCAACCTTCAAACGGAAAAGATCCATAATTATTACTTGCAAGACATTCCAAGGCAGAACAGCTGTTTCATTCTTTGTGTTACATTAAAATCAAGGGCTATCACAACATTACAAGGGGATTTGATGTACTTTCAAACACGTTTAATAAGCTCTCAAGGCAAATTTTTAAATAGACATTTAATTTTGTTAAACACACAATAGCTTTAGCAGTTACTTCTAGCAATAGGAGATTAAAAGTGACAACTTTTTGTTTTGTTTTTTCCCAGGTATTCCCTTGCCCAATGCAAATTGTTTTCTTTATTTGCAGCAATATTCAAAAGGCGGAGCATGAGGAGCAAGCCTGCCAAAGAACCTCAAATTCCAGTGCCAAGGCATGCGAGAGAACCGGCCAACAGCAGCAGCCAGGAAGACGACACCCCACAACGTGGACTCCGTAAGGACAGGCCTGGTTTGCCATGAAAGGATGTCACCTGCAGGAAAAACGGAACAGGGCGGAGAAACAAATTACGCCAACGAAACAAGCGAAACCAACAACAACTCCCGCCCCATCTCCTCCCAAGCAACGTTCACCAAACCAGCAAAATGTCAATCGACCAAGGCAACCAGTGCCCGAGCCCCGCAGAGAGTTGAGACTGCAAACCGATATGGCGATACAACGTTTGGGCGAAAGTGAGAAAGACCACCCACCAACTCACAAAGAGCTGTTTCTGTTCTTCCAGGAGATGAACAAGTGGGAATGCTTGGATGAGCGCCTTGTCACCATGCAGGAGATTCAGGCCGAATCAGTTGGATGGCGGAAGATGATGTGTCTGTGATAGTCACACAGATGCTTCAGCTTGCTGGGTTGTCCAATGGCATTGCCAACTGCTTGTGCCATACCATTGGGTGCATGGTGCACGAGAGGCACGTGGACGACGACGCTAACAAGGAACAAAGGATCGGTACAAAGCTTGACCAGCTGCAAAAGAACCTCGGTGCCATGCAGTACGATCTGTACGTAAAATCGCTGGGGGATGGGGGTGTCAAATGGACTGCATGCGTCCAATTCGACACGACCTACAATGCGTGAGTACATTAATTAGGAACTAGAAATACATGTGAGAGTGTTAAACACTATAATTTTATTGTTTAATATGTTATCAAAATCAAAAAAGCCTCCAATATCATCACTTATAATTATGTTATTATGTATAACATGACACAAAATACTTTATTTGCTGGATGTGATTAGCTGCTAAAGCAATGAAGAAAGCCATTTTAATTACTTCGATATGAAAATATTTACATTTTATTATAAGAACTGTTGACATTATTTTGTTTGCAGAACAAAAGAAACTTAATGGAGCTGAATGTAATTTGCGACAAGAAAGCTAGTTGCAATGAGTAGCAGTAAATGAAACTTTTTGTCTATTATTGTCATTCAAAGTTACTTCAGCAGCGTAATTTATTGGATGCTTCCAATTATGTTGATCTTTCAAATGACGTCATCATTTCAAGTCTGGAAATGTTAAAATCTCGGAGACAAAATAAGCCTGTGAACAGATGTTACTCTCTACGAAGAGAGAGGAACGTCTGTGAGTTGGATTCCTTGTTCTGAACTTCTGGTCACATGCATTTTCTACATATTTGTGGAAAGGCCTTTGATTGGACAGTGCTTTATTTGAATAATATATGACAAATGAAGATATTTCATTGGTTAATTGATACTTAGCATGCATTTAAAATAAAAACACAAAAATATATGCCAAAGGAAATCTTCATTCTTGAGGAAATCTCCAGAGGAAAATGTCTGAATTTAAATTTTCAGAGCGATAGAAGTCTCCAACATTTGCTTACCCTTGCAGAGCCAAAACACAAGATGTCGGTACCCACCCTAGGCAATGATGCCCCAGAAATGGCATTTGTGGTTCGTTTGTACGAAGAGGCAGAAAATAGCACGACAATGCATGACATTTTGACAAGGCACATAGGTGTGCAGTCGTTGCGGACACCAAAAAGCTGCAGGTAATGATAAAATTGTCAATCCCACATAAATTATGCTTGTACATGGTGTCTCTGCAAGCCAAAACTTATACGGCATGTAACCATGCAAAACTGCATAGAATTTAGACTCAGCTCCTTTACCATCTCAGCCTACTTTAAGGAGTACATTTCAACTATCATAACTGCAATAATATTTACTATATAGTTGACTATCCTTTGGTTGCAACTGTTCTGTTTTCCGTTACAAAACTATTTCAGATAGAGTTGCTCCCATCAGTTCATTTTTGTGATTGATTAATCGATCTCGACAATCGATCAATCGTTTTGATTAAATGAAATACAACATTTTATGTACAAAATTCTGCTAAATGTATCGGGGGCTGCACTAATTAGTATGAACGTTTTAAATGAGTGTATATAATAATAAACTTTAATCACTAGCAGAAAAATCAAAACAAGTTGCCCATCTTGTTGAAATTTTTTTATAGAGCGGGAGCAGCTCTAATTTCAGGCTTGTTTATATGGGCTCACATAAAGCTAACTAACCTGACTGCACATAAGAATGTGATAAAATGAGAACAATTTCCACCAAAGAACAGTCGACTCTGTTCCATCTTAATGGATAATCTCTTCAGATAGGCAAAAATTATTCAAAGTTAATTTTTATGCAAGGTGTATCTTGGGAATGAAGCGGGGCATAAAACATGACTAAAGATTAACAATGAGCAATTTTCAAATGACTTTGAAATGCAATTTAAATAAGCATTACCACATTTAATGTAGAATGGCTGCAGTGCTTAGCTCCCAACAGCGTGCAACAACACAGATTTCCAATTTTGCGCATGTTCCAACTTTTTCTTCACAGCAGTGTGCCATCATAATACCAAAGGATGCTGGTTAGGTTCAATAAATGTACACAAAATTTTCCACTCGATCATTTCAACATAGTCGATATACAGTTATTCATTCACTTCATTCACCTAATTTCAAATTCGAATATGAGGACAAGCATTAACAAGAAAACGAGGTTCCAGGTATTACCGTGTTATCGTGTTAAACCTTATTTCCAGATAAAACAGGATGATTGTTTAATAATACCTAGCAAGTCATCATATCACATTGCCATGCGTCTTCATTTCAGTCAGCGTTTCCACTCTGAAAAATATTTTCCTCTAAATTTCTTTCCATTTTTATTATAATTAATAATTAAATAATTAACCTGGCAATCTTGTATTGAAACACAGTTAATTAATTCATAGTAAGTAACTGTGTATTTTGCAAGTCAAACACCCGTATTCTGAAAGCTCACTCACACTCAATGAGTGGAGGTTCAATCTGAGCTTCTCTTGAGTGTTGAATAGCTGGAGAGTGAGTAGTCACATAGTAAGGTATGACACTAGCCCTCCAACTATTCAAAAATAGCATTCAAACTCAAGAGAAGCTCAGATTGAACCTCCACTCATCGAGTGTGAGTGAGCTTTTAGAATACGGGCGTAAATCTGCTCAGGAGTGTGCCAATGCCAACAGGCATGCCCATTCCATTGTCAAGTATTTTATATCTTTTAGCTGTTCTCCTTTTGAATGAAATGTTTTAATGACATGTTAGGGTATTGGGGAATTTGATGGCAAAGTATCGAAAAATTTAAATGCCTGGGGGTATGGCCAAGAGGGGATGTTAACAGCATAAATAGATTTGGCACATTAATCATGCTTTGGCACATTAATCGTGCATTAATTGTGTTCACGAGTCGGACATCACCTAAGGAAATATATAAGTAGGATTAATCTAAACTCATTTCCTCACTGAACCTCTACATGATTTGGGCAAACAAGTGCATGCGACTTAATTTGCTGACTTCTTATGCTGCCCTTTGCTCATTTTCGATACAACTAATTAGAACTTGGTAGTACGGACAAACAAGCTACAATTCAGTTGTTAAATAAAAAATGGAAAATATAGTGCCAGTGGAGAATACAGATAAAGAGGTCGAAGCAATCCTACCACTTGTGCAGAATGAGGTATATATTTGAAGTAAGCGGACATTTTGCCATGCATAGGACCCATTGAAGCTTGTTGCATGCATTTTGCATGCATTTTGTTCCAACAAGCTCGATGGCATAATCAGACTTGTTATTCAAAGTTGGGCTAAGAAGTCTAGTATATTCACGATTGTGACAATGACTACAGTCATAAAAATCTCACATCTTATAACAATTTATGTCCTTCAGGACAAAACTGAAGATGCAATTAACACATATAAATTTATAGAAAGTCAAGTCCATACCAATGTGGAACCACAGTTGGACGAACCAGTGGAACATGCACATACACCAGACAAGTCAACCTCCACTACAAATGCGAACCAGTCAAATTATCATTGCTATCGTGTTCAATACCACCATCATTTCAACCACCAAGGAAATCATTTCCAACAATGCGTACTCGAAAGAAATTGACTGCAGATGAAGAGAGTTGTTTCAAGAAAGCAGTTGCCGATTTGCCACGAGATGAGAACTTGTCCGTTACATCAATCATGGCAGCTCTAAATAATGGAAGTTTTTACATGTCATGCCAGTCTGCAACAGAATTTACAAAGCAACAGATTAGAGACAAGTATAAGTCATTAGTAAGAAAAGAAAATCGCATTGGGAAATAGAAAAAGCAACTTCTTTTTAAGTATATATTACTGTAATTATAAATCAGTGTTTAACCCAAATAAACAGTGTCAAACAAGGGCAAAAAATGTTAACCAATCAGCATGTTTGTTTACATTTTGTAAGATTGACCAATCAGAATGCCTGAAATTCACAACATGTAAACAAAAGGAGTGAGAAAATAACACCTTGTTCTAAGTCTCCTGTGACATTTGTTTCCAAATTTTCACTCTAAAGACAAACCGGACTATTTTCCCCATTTTCCTCGGGGGGATTTTTTAGTTTCGATCTAAAACGCAAAATATCAATGTTTATAAAACCCTGTTTTTACGCACTTAAACTAGCTTGGCCGAAGCATGAAATATACCGAATATATCTATTATTATTCTACTACCTATATATTATCTTACTAATTTTTTAGTTTTGAGCTATTTCAATATTATATAGGCTTGTATTTTATCTCACTTCCTTTTCTCCGGAAATATGTCAGAGAGACAGAGACTCAATCATTTCCGGTTACTGTTATTCTGTTGTCGGCTCTGCCCACTCTGGCGTTTGCCAATGGAGAATTCTTTCAATTAACATGTCAATGTTGACAGCTTCATTTTGGTGGTCGCCCTGTTGATCGTCGTCATTGTCGTCGGATAAATCATCCTCCTCATCACTTTCTTCACCACCAGCAGAGGGCACAGACACATGCACATTTGACATGGAATTGTTTGACCGAGGTCTTCAACTGTTTTTGATAATACTGTTTGACAAATCGGGCAATCGCTGATGTCTGGGAGGATGCAGACAATGTGGAATGAATGTCCACATCCACGAAAAACATTCCACATGGAGCTTTCTTTTTGGCAGTCGATCAAATTTTCTATAATTATAGAAATTTTAAAGTAAGATTTACATTTTATTTTGTGTTGCTATTTATCAGTTTAATACTATTTATATATTTACATGACCTAACGACCAAGTGCACTCCAGTGAAAACTTTTCTGCCCTTGAAAATTCTCCGTTTCGGTAACCCTGCATCAGGGGTGGATCCAGACCGATGCAAATGCATCAGGCAGATTACAAAATCAGATTACAGTATTGTAGATATGTAGATAAAAATCAGAAAGAAAACTATAAAATTATTAAAATATATTATATATATATTCAACCCCCAAATCATCATAATCATCCTTTACAATTTTCTCCAGCTAATGAATACCAAAATCAGATGTAAATCAATGTTAAATATCACAGCAAACAACAAAATATTTGTAGTGTGATCGCGAATTTGTAGTTTGTGTTATTTTACGCCAATTAACCGTAAAATAATTCACAACAAATTTTTCGTGTTTCGCCTGCATCACTGTAGAAGGCTAGAAAGTGAATGCATCACCTACGTCACGGTAGATTTGATTTGCAGCCATTTTGCATCACTGAATGCATTGGTTCCAAGACTTTTTCCGCGCAAAATCTACTGTGACATCATCAAAACCATTGTTCTAGAAGCCCCTACGT
This sequence comes from Paramuricea clavata, assembly GCA_902702795.2. NCBI lineage: Eukaryota > Metazoa > Cnidaria > Anthozoa > Malacalcyonacea > Plexauridae > Paramuricea > Paramuricea clavata. Next base: position 26,026 of record CACRXK020005077.1, read on the forward strand.
CACGGTAGACTTGTCCGCTGAGTGATGCATTGCATGCATATTGCAGGCTCTTGCATTGGTGGACTGATGCATAATGCATTTTCCATTTGATGAGCTAAAAGCTCTTGGGCAATTGTTATATCTTTGATATTAAAATTATTTAAAATGTTCCATCTACTGTGATGTAGCAAGACAGCCCACGCTTTCTCTAAGTCATTGCGGCAAACAAAGGTATGCAAATGAAGTACGATCTATTGTGTTTGCTTCAATCAAAGGGGTAAGAAGACACTGTGAAATGAGAGTTGCTGATTTCATCTAGAAAACTAAACCTTGGAATCTGTTCTCTAAAGGCAAGAATGGAAGAGATATGTCGACGGAATTGTTGATTCCCAAACATATCACTGAAAAGTGGCAGTCTGGAGAACTGAGAGCTCTAAAGTAAGCAAAATTCATCTATATTTTATCACAATTTAACCATTTAATGAGTATTTCACAATATAAACTGTACAATCTTCTGCACAACATAGTTAAATGTGTATACATACTTAATTTTGGTATAGCTCATTTTTCACTGCTCTGTGAGTCTGTGTTTGGGGGGCAGGGGAAGGGACTCCTGAGTCCTCTTAGTACTACGGACTACTACTGTAGGAAGCAATTTTGTATTGGGGGGCTGATTAGTCAGTGGCGATTATTAGGTCATTATTTCCATCTCAAAATTTACAGGTCATCGCTAGTTTACAAATTATTGGGGGGGGGGGGGGCTGAAGCCCCCCAGCCCAGGGCTTGAAATAACAGCCGATTACCGGCAACAAATACCTTATGATTATTTCAAGCACTGCCAGCCCCCCCTGTTGGTAGTGCCCTGTCTTAGGGAACTTGAGGCAGCAATAGATGATACACTAGCTGGACAAATTTCATCTGTGTTTACATAGCAGTAACAGGACAATGTTCTGTTTAATCCCTAAGGGCTATTGCCTATTTAGCTATTGTAAATATTGTGAGCTATATTGTCTTGCAAGTTGCGAATATCAATAATGTACCCAGGTTTGAGGAATTGCCTACAATTATTCCTCAATAATCGATTTTGTGTAAATTCCATCTCGCGTGTCAGTCATTTCCTTGATAAATATATTGGAACAAATATTGTATAAATGATATTGTTCACCCTAACAAAAAAAGTCTATAGGCCTGGCCTATAGGCCAACCTATAGGTTTCTATAGGAAACCTATAGGTTTTTATAGGCAATTGGAACATTTTCTATAGGTGACATATAGGGATGCCTATAAGTCTATAGAGCTCTATAGGTGCCTAAAGGCTTCTATAGGGAATTGGAACAATTCCTATAGGAACCTATAGGCCACCTATAGACTTTTTTCGTAAGGGCAAACTATTACAGTTAATAATTAATTATCAGGAATAATATATACAAATATGCAATTTTTTTATATTATGAATTATATTATATAGAACTAGAGGTGATGGAAATCGCCTCTACAGAACCTGTTCAAAATTACTTTGTGGCATTGAAGATCTCTGTGGTTTGCTGAGAGACTTGACAAGCATTGAGCTCTTTAATAACCAAGAGTTTTATGCTTTCCATCCATACGTCAAAGAGAAATCACATGTATTCCAGGCAGACAATACTGCGTTTTCTGCCACAGCATCTGATTCTGCATTGGGTGATGGGTACAACAGGAAAGATCCCAGCAGCAGGGTGACGGTTGTAAAAAGAGAAGCTATCAGAAATACTACTGGTGGAACCTATGCCTCTCTTATGTGTGTATTTGACTTGTCTACTGGAATGGGTGTTATTTCATTTCAAAATGGAACTATATGGCCACGACTATTCCATAACAACATTAAAACTAAACTTGTCCAGGAAGCTAAGCTAATTCTTATGTGGATAACTCATGGTATCCATATTCTTCCTGGGATGAGTAAGGATTTTCAGCCAAATCATTTTGTACCACTTGTGGAATTTATTACAAAGTCTGCAGAGAAGAAGAAATTACCTCAACAATTACCTATTTAGATCTGAAAGCATGCAGAAGGAACTTCTGAAGGTTTTTTTAAAAATTTTTTATTATTATTATTTATTATTATTATTATTATTATTATTAACTTTCTTTTGCCCACAAAATATATACAAGTAGTAAAAAAATAATTACAGTAGTATAATGGGCTAGGGACCTTGGGAAATCCTGTTGGACTTTTATAGTAAGGCCCCTAGTTTTAGTATTCTAGTGATAAAAGACTATGAAAGAAGAAATTATATACAAGCAGAAACTATTTACAACATATTGAAAGATGAAAAAAAACAACCAAGAAATAAAATAGTACATTACTATCATTAGTGTTCCTGAGGCTATTGCTAAGGTTTTTATAATTTATTTGCATTAATTAGATAATAAGTAAAGGGATTTTGCTTTTCTCTTAAAAGAAAAATAAGTTTTAGTATTTTTAATTTCGTCATCAAGAAAATTCCATAAAGAAATTCCTTTGTTAAATATAGTGTATATACGGTAGTTTGTTCTTTTATAACTCACATCTAACTTGGTAGAATTTCGCGTATTATATTCGTGTACATCGTTATTTTGTTTGAAATAATCATTATAAAAGTCCGGCAAATTTTGACAATAGTAGCGACGATACATGAATAAACTTCATAAATAATCATTGATTTGGTAGATGTTCAAGGTTTTCAAATCCAAAAATAGTGGTTTTGAATGTTCCATATAGGATTTAAAACTAATTAGTCGAACAATTTTCTTTTGCACATTCAGTAATTTTTGAAGCCTGGTTGGGTACGTATTTCCCCAAACTAGATTTCCGTACGTGAGGTATGGATAGACTAAAGCATAATATACCAATTTCAAACTGTTTTTGTTAGTAAAATGTCTTAATTTTGCAATCAAACCCGCAGATTTTATTACATTTTTCTGAACTGAGCTAATGTGGTTCTTCCATGAAAATTCGTGGTCAATTAATACGCCCAAAAACTTTACATAAGATGCTTGTTTAATAATATTGTTATTTATTTTGAGAGTAATTTCTTGATTCAATGGTTTATTTCTTGATTTAAAAATGATAAATTTTGTTTTGGATGGGTTGATTGATAATTTATTGGCATTTAGCCATGCCACTATTTTATTCATTTCCTTTTGTATAATGTCAGCTAATATTTTTAAACATGAATTTGAACAAAGAGCATTTGTATCATCAGCATAAAACAAAAGAAAGGATGTTACTACAATTTTCAATATCATTTATGTATATTAGAAATAAG
>CACRXK020005078.1:0-29287 GCA_902702795.2 Paramuricea clavata
AAATGCGGAAAATATAGCCTTGCAAAGTTCGCACATTTTGTGCACTTTTGTAGTATTGCGTGCGGAAATTGCTACCACATTTGGGCCGAAAATGGTAGCAATTTCCACACGCAATACAAAAGTATACAAAATTTGCGAACTTTGCAAGGCTATATTTTCCGCATTTTACAACATTTCGCAACCAAATTTTGCGATTTTACTAATTTTAGTATGCTCCTTCTAGCTGTGGCAATTTATTTGCATCTCCTTGCCTAGTTTTAAAATTAGTCTATAATGGGAATTGTCTATATTGGTGAGTGCGGTACTCGAATATTTGGGGGCCGTATTTCATGGTGAACATAGATATTACTAATGAACGATTTGAATGAGTAATGACGAAACTTACCTTTCATCATTTATCTGCAGTATTGCTGTGAGAATATCTATTCCGGTTCAGTTCTAAAGAACAGAAACATACATTTGTATGAGGATATATCCCCACTATAATCTTGAACAGTCGGTGGCAGTGTACGTAGTGTATAGATATCTTATATACACTAGATAGTGCATCTAATTATTCTGCAATTCAAAAATTGAAGCCGTGATTGCAGACTCAGGATATTACCATGAAATGAGAAGACTCGTATGTTTTCTATTTCTTAAACAGGGAACTTAAACCTGATTAAGTTAAACCTATTCCAAATATATTTTCAAACTATTCAAATGATGAAAGTTAGTGTTGTTTTTTAAGCGTTTATTAGCGAGTGGGAAACTTCAATATGGCCGCCATCTATTCAAATGGGGGTAACCGCTGGAATATTCTTGGCTTCAATTTTACTAAAAGAGATGCGCTATCTAGTCTTTATAAGATATCTATGAGGTAGTGCCAAGAAGAAAGTTTCAGAATTCAGATTGATAGGAATGCAACTACTTGAAAAATACAAGGAGAATTTCGACATTTCAAGCGAAGGCCCATATGGCGCTAAACTGAAATTTAGATAATGACTGGGGACGAGTCTGGCAAGCGCCTAGCTTTCACCTCTGAGTTCGTGGGTTCGATTCTGTAGTTGCCCAATAATGTGAAGAGTCAACGCTCTGTCGAAAGTGGTGGATTTTCCCGGGGGCTCTGGTTTCCTCCACAGGGAACGTTGACACTTTGCATTGTGCGCCCAAACCTGCCGTGGCGGCCATTTTAATCGGGCGGAATAATAGATGTTTCGGTTTTCAATCCATAATATATTACTACCATCCTATGGTTATACTTGTTCATTTTACTTTTTTTATACTAAAATTGCACCAAAGAAATGTTTATAATCGTCATTTGTTGCTATTTGTCACTTCCGAAGTTAAGATGTAAACAAATGCATTGTGGTTGACAATGACTCTTTAACTACTGTGTTTATCTTAACCCACTCTAATACTGCTGTAAAAGATAAAATAGTCTAGGCAAGTATGTAATCAGGTAATACTTAATGTAAAGTGCATTTGATCATATGCACATTTATAAATTTACGCTACAGAAATGCTAATCTTCTATAGGGTCGGACCTAAGTCAGTAGAGAGGTTAAGATACCACGGTTCCGGTTTACGGGTACGAGTATCGCCATTTGTTTACCAATTTTTGCTGATGTCAGCATTTTTACCCGTAATTTCTACCCCTTTCCCCGCGGTAAACCGTGGTCTACACGTAAACGACAAACGAGTACGGGTGTTTTCTATTTACTATTTGTGGGCCGTTGAAATAGTAAAAATTTCAATATATTACCCAATTAAATACTGCACATATACTTGTCAAAGTTTTCAACAATCTATGGCGAACCTTTCAATTTATCATGCATATTCAGTGTGTATAAGACACGAAAAGATAACACAGAAACCTATCACCTCTTTGCCCAGAAAGTTAACGCTTCTTCGGTCTGCTAGGTTGAAAAGCAGGGAAATAATAGCGTTGTACATTTCTGTAGCCTTAAGGCATGCGGCAACTGAGTAAGGGGGGGGGGGGGGGGGGGCTTCCCTGGAAAATGGCTTTAATCGCAGCCCATACCCTGGATTTTGGTCTCTAATCCCCCTGGATTTTCCAAGGCCTTTTTTACATACCCACCCTGGATTTCCCATTGTCCTCAACCCCCTATTTGTACTTTACACTAGATAGGTGTATTTTATAAACCACAATGTGGGAGTATCATCAGTGTTGCAACAAAGCGCTAATCAGCTGAGATCGGCCATTAGAAACCTTACGATTTAGGACGGCAACGCGATGGCAACGGCTACCAACACAATAAATCATCATAAAAGAATTGAATAATTACAATACATGAATAATTTTTATTTAGTCATTGTCCTCGCTCTGTTTACAACGCCAAATCACAGATTTTCATGTCTTGATACAACGGCTGCATTTCAAGCCGCAACACTAGTGCAACTTCAAAATGGGTTCAGCAGAATCCAATCCGCAACCATAAAACCCATGTCTTCAACTTCTAAGACTGTATTAAATTCACACGATTGATAACAAACGACGAATTATCTTTACTACCCTGATTTATTTGAGTTTGTTTTGGCCGTCATCGTCGCGTTGCCGTCCTAAAATCGTAAGGTCTCTAGTAAGCTGAATTGGACGCAGCTCAACCCGATCCAGTCGAAGGCTTGCTATAAGGTCGCCTCTGGTATGAGCACAACTTCGTACCCAGGGTATTTTGCTTCTGAGCGGAAGCAAAATGCCCTGGGTACGAGGCTGGTATGAGCACAGCTACACTGGAAGGGTCAGTTAGGGTCTTATCATATTATCCCAAGCTACCCCGTGGAAGGAAATCGAAGAACCGACAGACTATTTTCACATCAGTGTCATGAGTGCACAGCGAGAATCAAGTGTTCGGACGATTGAGCCAATTAGACCCCCTGAAACTCAAGTATTCGGGTCTGAGTTCAATTCTAACATACGACCTCTAATAATAAATTATTATCATCCGACACAGGAAGCACTCCACATCCTCCCCGCATCAATAAAATTGAAAACATCTCAATAACTAAACCCGCACCCCTTATTTTAAAACACTTTTTGGAAATTGACCACCACGTGGTGTCCTGTAATGCTATTCAAACCCACTATTATATTTACAACAAAATTAATTAACGAAAAAATTTCTTTGCACGGGTGCCGATTGAGAGATGATTATTGACAAAATAAGTAAGATATGTCAGCAGCTCTGGTCTGCTTGCAATATTAATTTACAGATGTACAACAGCTATGTTTTCGTTGTTGATTTTTCAGCGAAAATACCGCAAGAATATCCGAATATAATAGAGAAAAAATACCATGTTGGCTTTTCCCCAAAGCGAGTTGTATTCTGACGTTGTGTTTTAGATGCGAAGGTTTTTGCAGTATTTCGTTCCCTGTAAGCATGCGTAGACAACATAATCTGATTATACCAAGCTTTATTTGGGTCAAATAAACTATACGCATATATATCCAATTGATGGTTTAACCTGATGTCGCGTGGATTACATGCCAAGTATATATCTTGCTAGCAGAATTGATAAGCGACTGTGTAGGAGTGAAGGAATGGAGTACACGAAAAGCCTCGAGGCTAAAGATCTGGACGTGAAATGGAAGAAGACAAGGCTAGTGGCATTTGCCTCGTGTACAAAACCAAAACTTCAAGACACGGGCTCGGACATGGCTGAGCAAAGAGACGGATCTAATGCGCAGGAAAGCGACTTGGAGGGATCTAATGGTTGTTTGGATATAATTTCTAATAAGGCAGATCTCGAAGACGACGACGTGTTTATATGGGATCGACCGCGACGAGCCTCGGAGCCTGTGGTCTTAAAACGTAACGGTAATGCGTCGATGTTCCGCTCCGGTCGTCAAAGACAAAACAAGCTGAGAACTTTAAGCGAAGATGTCACTGTATCGGGAAACAGACCGCAACTGAGCAAGCTCGCACGATCAGCGTCTAGCTCCGGCACGCGGACTGCTTTTTCGCAATTCTTCACGTTCTCTCCAACGATTGTGAGGAAAATAAACCTGAGCGCTTCTTTACGAGATTGGCTTGAGAGCGAGAGACAATCGAGAAACAAAACGAGGAAAACTAGGGAAAAAAACATCGGATCCAATGATGAATGTTTACATCAGAATGTGGAAAAGTCAGATGGCGAGGAGTGTTATCCGTATAGAAGACGCTCAGCTGATACAGTGGGCAAGAAATCAAATATTGACGAGGGACGTCGACCATCGGCCCCGCCAGCTCTCTCTGGCAAGGAGAATGAAAACTGCAAACAAAAAAGCGTTCAAGCAAAACCTCATACAGCGCTTCTTTATAACGGTGACAATAAATTTGATAGCGTTCATGAATTTCAGATTCATACTTTGATAAACGAGGAATTAAAATCTAAACTAGAGTCTGTATGCTTTTGTGCACAGTCGTGTCGTAAATTGTGTGAAGAAATAAGCGAGGTTATCAAGGAAAGGATTCAAGACCTACTGAGCACTCCATGCAAAGTGGTTTGTACTGTTTACATTGGGGCATTACGCGATTACGGTATCCATACAGCGTCACAGGCAACACTGAACTATAAACTGGACTATCATGTATCGGCGTGTTATCAAAATGAGTCGTTATTTGCCGCGGTGTCTGTTTTAGTCGTGCGATATGGTGCTAGATAGAAATCGTCTGTAATCAAATTGTTTTTATTTTACTAATTAACAGCAAAAGCCGCGAAAATGTATGGGTTTCTGCCAACAACACGTCAATATGACGTCTGGGAGGGAGGGGGTTTGTAGGCATGACGTCTTTTTGTCCTGAAACATAAAACACTGAATTACGAAACAGTAAAAAAATAGTGTTGAAATTAAACTTAAAATTTGAAAAGCTCCGAATCTCACAAATTTTTCAGTGTAAACTTGAGCACAAGATTCTCTCTGTGTATCTAAAGCTAACATTCCCATAGCAGTATCCACGTTCTTATAAGAAACGTTTATGCCTGTGGGCTGACAGTGTACTTTAAAAACAATGCGGAATTTGAAGTTATGAAAATTATCTCAAAAATTATTCGCTATTAAGGCCTGACGTCTTGTGTAGGGAGGGAGGTGGTCTTGTAATTAGAGACGTCATATTTACGTCTTTTGGCAGAAACGTATATTTGACTTAAATTAATATCAAGGTATAAACAGTCAAGCACCTTGCCACTTTCTTCGATATTTTATCCACGACGCATTGTTTGCACTCGTGAACAATTTTAAGAGGAGATTTTTTTGTATGTTACGTAACACGCGCTCAAAACTAATGCGTATAATATATCGCTTTCATATTATTTTATATTCAAAATTTTTATTTTTCGATAGGTTTCTCAATCGGCAACCGAACTTAAAAAGTATGTTTAGTGCTTTATCTGTAAAATAATGCCAAAATGAAGAGATTTTAGATGATACGCCAAAGAGAAAATGATGTCTGAAGTTCAGTAAGTTTTGCTTATATGGCGTAAATATGGCGTCAATTTTAAAGCATCGTTGATAATTGTATTTTAATTGACAATTTTTAACTATTATTTTATGTTTCTCAACCGGCAGATGCATTTACTTGAGGTAGCTAACTCTATAAACTATAAAGAATAAAGCTAAAACAAACTAATTTTGAGAGGAACGCCAAAAAGATTTTAGGTTTTGAACACTTTTCATTGCAAATACGTGACATTGAAAAAAATTGCCTCTTAATGCGGTTTACACTGACCTCAACATGTGCATGCTACTGGACCAATACTAATAACTACTGTATTATATAATGAATGTACGCGGAGCTAGATTGCAATTTTTCCTGCGATTTCTGGTGTAATTTTCTTCTTCTGACGCATGTGAACGAAAATCGCCGCAAAAATTGCAAGTGTAAAAGAGCCTTAAAATGTTGGGGTTTGATGGTATAGAGAATTGGTTTAATAAACAAAAGTGATCAGTGTTTGTAGTTCGTTCTTTAAAAAATGTATCAACTCGCGCGTTTGTGGTGTCGTGATCACCACCGCACGCTTGCCTTCCAAGCTTGGGAGACCTGAGTTCAATCCTTGGATTGAGGAGAAAGAACTACCTTTAGATTGACATCAGTTAGTGGTTAGACTTTTGCGTCTTCTGGGATAAGGACGTTAAATCGTAGGTACCTCGCATCCCCTATCCATTGAAAAAAAACCTGTTGGGAATTCCGTTCATCATTGAGTGAGAAATTCAATAAACATTTTTTTTTAAAAATTTTACAATCTTTGTCAAATAAATGACAGGTTATACCCACAGAGCAGAACACTCCTTTACGAGTAACCTTAACTATTTATACAGAATACATATAAGTGATAATTATTAACAACATATGCACGATTTAACAGAGAGACTAGACAAAGGACGACATGAATGACATTTAACACAGATTGTTTTGAAAGTTTGTGGCACACCATGCAATGTCATAAATTTCTTCAGACATTTTCTGATAGTGATTAAAGAGATTACATTTAAATTGACTAATAGAGTGATTAGATTGACTTAAAACTGATGGTAAACAGTTAAATGTCCTTGAATTAGATCTGCAATAAAAACTGTTTTGACGGGGAATATGTAATGTAATTTGACGGGGAATATGTAATGTAATTTGAAACGGGGAATATGTAATGTAATTTGAGCTGTTTCACTGTTTTCCCTGGTCACAACAGGAATGTTGAAAACATGACGAGCATACCAGATATATCATGCACTCATGTCGTTGACAAAATCAAGAGTGGATGTTGCTAGCAAAATTTGGCGTGGAATTTTACTGTCAACACGTACCCAAAACTCCGTACATCAAATTAAAGAGCTTACGCAATCATATCTTAGGAAATTCAGTCCGTTTCCGACGCCGTGTTGGCGCAATTAATTCAGTCAAGGGTTTATTTGGGAGTTAAATTAAGGTTGGCGCAAAACATGCGCGCGACAGGAATTTGTAGGCGGGCGGGTGGCGAGAAAATTGTCCGCCTTTAAATACCTCACGCCCGCATTTCATAACTTTCCAATAAAAATCCCTTTGAAAGTCGAAGTCTCGTGGGATTATCCCCGCGCATTCCATGCGAGAATTTATGAGATACTTCATGTGGTATTGTTTCAAGCTCCTTTTAAGTCATAACATAAATAAAGCCGTCAGTAGCTGTATTTCTGCGTGCGCAGTACAGTCGTGTTTTTGAGATCAGTAGACCAAATTATGAAAATATGGCGGGGAATTTGAATATCAATTTCTAAAACAAAAACATGCTGATCAATTGCTCAAAAATTAGTAAAACAAACGAGAAAATATAGCAAATGGGTAGACTAGACATTAATTGAAAGCGTCCTGGCAGTATGGAATGAAATATGATTATGATTTAACGGACACGACTTCGAAAATTTTTGCAAAATTATTCAAAACAAAAATTCAAACTAAAAAGTTAAGAAAACTCTCGAAAAGTTAAGCTTCTTTACCCACTCAAATTGTAGAATAAATCCTAAAGTTTAATTATTGTGAACGGCGAAAATTTTTTATATTTGGCGACACAGTTTTTTTTAAAGAAATGTATCTCAAACGAAAATTCCGAAATTGTCGTTGCTTAGTTGATAAACAAAATGTTTCAGACGATAAATTTGTCAACAATTACCTTTAGTTCCTGTTCTAGTACAATACAATTTCTTGAACCTTCTGGCTGTATTTATTCCTAGTTTTTAGAATGACATGTTTATTTTTGCACTCGAAATCTGGCTGTAAAGACGCACAATGAAGTCACTCCTTTTTACCGCCATTTTGAGCCTTCGGAAACGTTCGGAACAGCTTCTCATCAAGTTCGCAATACTATTACAGGTAAGGTTGACGCATGCGCAGACGTTTTTCCACGGTGTTCAGTAGGCGACATTCGTAATTAAAAATAAGATTAGTTATATACATAAAACCTGCACTGTATTTGATAAAACAGCTGCAACGAACACACATTAAACATTAAGATGATTTTGTTTATATTGCATTGGCTCAGGTCATCTTCGGTAATTTGCATAACTGCTCTTTTTTTCAGTTTTTATAGTGAATTTTGTCCATTTCGTATCGAAATAAACTAAATGCATAACAATTCTAAAACCATGCATATAGATACATATATTCTCAACACATCAAATTCTATTACACGAATAGAGGTCTAAGTGTATTTAAAAAATAAGATTAAAAACAATTTTCAAATTCAGGGCAGATGTCAACATAACATTACATAGGCTGATAGTAAAACAGAGCTCTTGATATTTCGTATTGTGTATGGACAGAATAATTTGGCAATAAGTGCATCATCGGTGAAGAAAGCAATTAGTGTATTTTCCTACTTTTTTCATTATACGCGCACAAGCTGCCAGGTGGTAATATATATATTGATCTTAGGAATAAATATAACGAGTGTACGCCCCCTTATGAACTTTATTTCAAGTTAGATTCGACGTAAACCAATTCGTCGACCGCGCGCTATACGAATTAGCCGAACTGGCAAAACGTTTGGCCGAAAAAGCAACAGGACACTGCGTTATACGACAAAAGGAATTGAATCTGTTCATATAATAATATACGCGGAGTCATAGTTACGAAATTGCCGGCACGATGGGCTGCAACATGTCAATGGACAACTTATCGAAAATGAACAAGCAAGCAGTTGTTCATACGTTGAGCACAGACTTGAATTTAACGGACGAACAAAAGCAACTCATCAAAGATTCTTGGGAATTATTTGAACCGAAGAAGACGGCCATTGGCAGAAAAATGTTTGTCAAGTAAGTAATACACGAATAAATTTTCATGCTGTGCATTCATTTTATATAATATAAAAACATATAGGGTTTGGTACATATATAGCTTACTTCAAAAAGCGACAAAAAATATTAAATAAGAAATCCATTCGACTAAACTGCCAGTGGTATAGACTTTTGAAAACGGTTTCCAAATACTGGCTGTTAAAAGTTTAACAAGACTCTTTCAGACCGGCTAATAGGTTTAAGGTATTAAGTAAAGTAGTAATTTCCTTCACCCCAAGCCTAATCTTGCGGATACAATAATAATCAATGTTTCTTCATAGGTATTTCACCCAGTTGGGGGTCAAGTGTAAGTAGTATAGGAAAAAAGATGACTCTTCATGCGTTCAGGAAATTCGAGCAAACGCACATTTCTAATGACGCGCATGCAAGTACATTTGTTTTTACAGCTGAAAGGTTTATTAACACTATGGGAAATTACTTATTCTATATTACTCATACTACTTGAAAAAACACCAGATGCGCAAAATTTTAGAATATTCTCGATTTGTACCTGTAACATGAAACTAAATAAGTTCAATATCAAGGCAAGGGTGACTTGACTTTTAGCTAAGTGAACAAAATTACGTTTCTTTGACTTTGTAACGGTGTATGCAAGCTGTATTTACACACGTGCGATCGCGATTAAATAATTTCAAAACAGATAATATATTAGGATGAATATTTGTAGCAGATATAAAGGCAGTTACTACTATTACTAATTTAGTATGAAGTCTTGCCGAGATTAATTATAGGGTAAAAGGAAGAAAAATATGGTAATTCAATATGAGGCTTTGAAATTTTTATTGAATGCATGCAGTGCACGCACATTTCCGCGCTGATCACGTGCGATATATATAATATAGACGTGTTTATAGGCTAATATTGCTACCAATTTACAACTTTGGGAACACATTGGCCATTGCATGTTCTGTATGTATATAGCCGAACATAGAAATATTTCTAGAACAAAGTCAAAGGTACTAAGCATGCCATTTAAGGATATAATCTTATTATAATTATCCTTGTTTGTTGATGTATGTTCATACATGCCTTGTTACCGTATTGTTCTGTATGAGTATACACAGCCAAAGGCAACAAAGCATTAGATTATTATCTGATATATTTACCCTTGCAGTTTATAATGCTTCTTACGTGCCTTGTTATTGTTCTGCATGTGAACATTGTACTACTACAAAAGGTATAAGTGAAGAATGTAACAAAATTATAACAATGACTGTTCTGGTATAGGGGCAGATTCTAATAAGTATTAGTGTTCCGAAAATCCGCGGGGTACTCGTAAACGTAAATAGAGCAGCCTGCTGATGTTCTTAAAGTCATATGATATCAGGATACCCCCCTTCCCATGTGACATACTGATCTTTCCCTTGTCTATGCAGGTCAGCAAGTGGGCATCATGATCATAGTAATAATATTCATGCTCTTATATATCTGTCTATTACACCTCATTTTTGAAGGAGTGCGGTTTCTCAGTATGAATAGCGCGCGAAATCTAGTATGTCCTGTACGTGGCTTGGATTGCCAAAACAGAGTCAAATTCCTCTTCATTTTATATGGCTTATATTCACGACACGGGTAGCAATATATTAAACCTATATTTTCGTGCGTTGTATAAAGCGTTGCTATGGGAACGGAGTAAATAATCAGATGTCTTGTTGAAATGAACTACGAACCATATGTATGCCGGCCCTCTTAGATATATTCCATGTAGAAAATATGCAAATTTTATTTGAAGGAAGATTAGATTCTAAAAATCAGCGGACATTCAGACATAGTTTGGTTTGCAAATTGTGGCAAAATAGATTGCCAAAAATGTAAGAGAATTTTCTAAAACTAATTGTTCATGGCCCCCTTAATTGTTTCGGCGATCTATCAATTTCTTTCACAACACATATACATTAGCATTCTCAACAATATTTATTTTTTTTTGTAATAAACTCGTCTTATTAGTTATTCCATAAAACAATTATGACGCAGAAAAGTGTCGAATTATAAAACGACGCAAGGGAAACTCTTCACATATTTTCAAATAATAGCTCTATAAATATGACAAATAATTGAAGATTTTTATCTTCGATTCCCGTTCCGTAGAGCGGTATTTGGTAGTGTCAGAAAGATTAAAATCGGCGAAATAAGATTGTATTGTTTGGATGAATTGAAAAAACATTCATTATAAGCTTCAAAAGCAAAGTGAACAGATGTCCTCCTATATGTCTGCTCGATATGATACTCAATATGACCTGGAGTGCTCGGGTTATCGACTCACTGAGACACTAATTTTCGACTCACTACATGTCAGTGTATTCTTAAGACCGAAAATGCGGAATTAACTTGAACAATAGAATTGAAACACATAGAAAAGTTCGAGATGACGAGGAGCTGATCGCTCCAGTTGAATGGAAAATAAGTCATGATTTCATCTTTTTAGGCAAACCGGATCCAGTCTCTGGATCCAGTATCAACTGATTGGATTTTATTCATAACTTTTTAACGCTCATGTTTAGTACGCCCTATATAGTATAGTTACCTAGATCTTTTCCGGAGAATATTATCGAAAGACCTTATATATTTTTGGGCTGCTTGGGATCTCCCCTGCCCCAAATAATTCTGAGTCTATAACTGATCCACACGTCTAATCCAGGTTTCCAGGCGTCACTGTTGATGAATTCAGGAATTTCCAGAGTCATATCATACGACGGTAAACAATTGCAATCGAAAATAAAATTGTGTTTGAGAATAAAAACATGCACGACTCAATCAAGTAAATAAAGTTCATCAACAAGATGTAATAAAGCCAACACAGTCTTAATGAGAAGACAAAGAACTCACTTTCGTTCATAACCTCTTGTATACTTTTGTATAATTTTTAATCTATAGACATATTTGTATAATTTATAATTTATAATTTATAATCACTTTCAAAATGATTGCTTTCTACAACAAATACAAAATGAAAGTCGATTTCAAAAGTGTACACGCCAGCGAAATTTCATCGACTTTGCGATCATACAAAATATAATATTAGATTTTCATATGGTATTCTGTGCTTGCTATCTCTTCGGAAAAATGTCAACCCAAAATGACATGTGATGAGTAATTATTTTTACTCTCCCCAGACTATTTTGGCAAGCAATTCACGCGGTTGATGGAAACCGCGAAGCTGCGCCGGTTTCTAGTTCAATAGGCAATTCCAGCTTTTAATTTATGCGCGCAGGGGATGATGGGAAGTAAGGTATCATATTGCTGATTATGCTTAAAAATTTCAATAAAAACTGCCGAAACAACCGAAATATTTCAATATTTACAAGTATAAGCTATCACTCCATGATAATCAGCAATATGATACCTTACTTCCCATACCTGCAAGCATAAACTAAAAGCTGGAATTGCCACCGAATACACCGTATAAAATACAAAAAAATAAAAATTCATACATACGGTGTATAATAAATACATACGGTGTATTTATTGAATACACCGTATTCATAATGGCACACATGAAAAAAAGAGAACCCATGATTCATGGGCAAAAAAAACGTATGTAAACTTCGAGGTATATATTACTGTGTTAATTATAACAGAGGAGGGAACATTTCTGGTGAAGACAGATGTAATTTACGACAACTTTCATTTGTGAAGTATAATTGTATGCCAATACTAGTTTCTTGTCGGAGATTGAAAAGGCGTAGATAAATGAGGCAGGAAACCGTCACCTATGATTAGAAATGCATTAGGGTTTGAAGCGGGCAGCTGGCGAGCAGAGATTTGCCAAAGATAGCTCTCATGGCGAGTGAGAAAATATTGAAAATAATAAAGTAATTCTAAAGCCCTAAAATATCTCAGTGATCAAGCGTATCGAGTGTCCACATTAAACCTGGCCTCATATATGGCAATCCTTCCTCGCGGGCGGTACCCGCATACCTGCAGCTTTTTTGCAACTCTGCATGCCAGCATTGCCAGGAGTCTGGGATTTTATCCTGAGATCTCAGGATTTTTTGAAGCAGTTGGGATTTATTTGGGATTTTTAAAAAGTCAATCTCGGGATTTTTTTTTATTTTTGAGAAAGGGAAGTTCGAAATTTAGAAATCGATTTTTTGTGTAAAATTGACTATTAAACAATTTTGCTAAAAATCCATGGTTCGTCCGCTCGTATTTAAACCGTACTGAGCTGCATATTTGATGTCAAATTTCGTTTTCACAACATGACGTACGAAGCTTTCCTACCCGAAATTGGCGCGAAAACCACCCTAAATTATAATGACGCCAAAAAGTTGGAATATCGGGATTTTTTTAGGAAATCTCGGGATATTCTGGGAGTTTACTTGGGATTTTTACAAAATTACAGTT
This sequence comes from Paramuricea clavata, assembly GCA_902702795.2. Taxonomy (NCBI): domain Eukaryota; kingdom Metazoa; phylum Cnidaria; class Anthozoa; order Malacalcyonacea; family Plexauridae; genus Paramuricea; species Paramuricea clavata. The sequence goes on from CACRXK020005078.1 coordinate 13,151, forward strand.
GGCAACGTTGAACGCTGCCAAAAATTTACCATTCATTATATTCGTCTTTCTATGTTTAGTTTGTTCCAAGTGTATCCCGAAATGCAGAACCTGTTTCCAGAGTTCCGAGGACAGGGCAATATAGATAAGTTGGAAGAGACGAAATTTCTCAACGGTCACGCAAAACGTCTGATGACGGCCGTTGAAAACAGCGTCAACTCCTTAAACGACTTCGAGTCGTGTTCAACTTATCTTCAAGAGTTAGGCAGAAGACACAAGATACGAAAATTAAAGCCACATTATTTGGAGGTAGGTTTCGTAATACATGGCTCTTTCTATGAAGAATTTACTATTATCTTTACAGGAAAAAATCTCATCTTGATCAACTTTCTAACTGTTGAAGTTGCCGGATATATTTGCTTAATAGTTCTTATCACGGCTTTGATAAACATTCAAAATGACATTTCAAAGTTGAATTAGTTTAGTTTGATTCCAGTATCAGTACAAAGTTCATTCAAGCGATCTTTTATGGTCAGGAAAAATTTCATGACAAGATTCATCCTGACTAGCCGGACTGGCTTCTGCTTATATGAACAGCCCCTTAGTAAAAACAACTTCTGATCCCTGAATTATACCTATTCCCTAATGAACAAAATTTTGATCTAGACAAGTCTAGACAAACATTTCAGCACACTTGAAAGAGCATCACAAAATTCGTAATATTCCGAAGTTTCGTTGCGAAATGTTGGAAAATGCGGATAATATAGCCTTGCGAAGTTTTCAGTTTTTCAGTCAGTCAGTATTACGCACGGGAAATTGATACCGCTTTCTGAAAAAAAGGTATCAATATCCCGTGCGTAATACAAAATGACTGAAAAACGGCAAACTTCGCAGGGCTATATTATCCGCATTTTACAACATTTCGCAACGAAACTTCGGAATATTACTAATTTTGTGATGCTCTTTCAAAGCCTTGTCTAGACTTGTCTAGATCAAAATTTTGTTCATTAGGGAATAGGTCCATTAGAATACATGCACCCTTCCGGAAAGTAAGTCATTTTAGTTATAGAGCCTCGTTTTCGTTTATGTAACAATAGTTAAAGCCCAGCGTTTCAATCACGGACACGAAGCTCTACTGATATACTACTTTCCAGTAGTCTATAACAACCTTCATACCTTGTGCACTTTTACTGCTGTGCCTCAATGGTATTCGTCGGTGAGCATAACGAGCCTCATCAAAATATCACCTAGAAATAAAAGTTCACGAGATTAGCAAATCAAACATAAACTTTTAAATTCAATGATTAACATAAACTTTAAGTTCAATTTTCTCACCTAATCATATAGAGGGCAAAATTACTCCGGAATATGATTGGCTAATGAAGAGGGCATTTTTTCTTAATTCAGCGCAAAATTACTTGTACCTGATTGGCTGAGACGCAAGCGCGGGAAGTTTCTTGTTTTAAATAGCAATAAAAACAATGGCTTCTCGCTTTGTCGTTGCGGATGTTACTGAAGAATTAAAAACTTCTAGTGAAAACTCGAACACTAGAAAAAGTACAAATTTATGGGTTGCAGTATTTAAGAAATGGGCAACATTAAGAACATCGGCGAAAACTTGGAAGACATAGGAGGTTCAAGAACTTAACAAGTTCACAATTAACTTACGAATAAATTTGCCCTCTACGAGTAACAAGTAATCGCACAGTTCCTCGTAAAATTAAGGTTTAATTTCACTTGTGTTTTCAAAGTTTCCGCACAAATTACAATTTGTGAAACTTGGAAAACACGCGTGAAATTAAACCTTAATCGTTTTACTCGGCCCCATGCGATTACCTATATAAATATCATTAATTTATTTTGAATTGTTAAAGAATAAGAATGTCTTATCAAGACGTTTCACAAGCCATTGCGGCTCAAGTTTGTATATCCGATACAAACTCGGCCACTCATGGTGTATATAGTACATATAAAAACTTTATACATGTATTATACTTTACAAACACTTTCAGAGAATGGGCGCCGCGATGATGTTGGCTTTTAAAGAACTGTATCCGGATTTATGGACGGAAGAGGCGGATGAAGCCTGGAACAACCTGTATAAGTACATCTCAAATATGATGACAACTGGATTGAATGCACCATAAAGAACAAGCTTGATTATTTATGCTTTTTACAAACGCTGGAATCGCAAACTCAGAACAGTCTTTTTATTTTTCAGTTATTCCGTAACGATCTCCGCCAGGCCCTAAGAGAGGTATCGTTTTCATCTCATCTTGTTCGCTTGTAATCATGCGCATGCGTAAAAATCTCACAGCTTGTCAACAAGATATGTTCGCATTGCTTGTTCCGGCCCTGTTGTTGACAAGTCTGGAACAAGTTGTTATCATCTTGTAACAAGGTTGACGAGGCCAACAAACTCGCAACAATTTGTTCCAACAAGTCTGATATCGTCCGCTGCACGTAACAAGTTGTTAACAAGTTAATGACAAAGATATCTTACATATATACACTAGATAGCGCATCTCTTTTAGTAAAATTGAAGCCAAGAATATTCCAGCGGTTACCCCCATTTGAATAGATGGCGGCCATGTTGGTCGTTCTCACTTGCTAATAAACGCTTAAAAACAACAATAACTTTGATCATTTGAATCGTTTAAAAATGTATTTGGAATAGGGTTAACTTAATGTTTAAGTTCCCTGTTTAAGAAATAGAAAAGATACGAATCTTCTCATTTTATGAGAACGACCTGAGACTGCAATCACGGCTTCAATTTTTAAATTGCAGAATAATTAGATGCACTATCTAGTGTATATAAGATATCTATGGTTAATAACAACAAGCTCGCAGCAACTTGTCATGACTGTATATCATATAGTCTTGTTGGAACAACTTGTGGCAAGTCTGTTATACCGTCGTCAACCTTGTAACAAGGTGATAACAACTTGTTCCAAACTTGTCACAACAACTGGGAACAAGCAGTGCGAACACATCCTGGTATCGACTTGACAACAACCTTCTAGCGTGTCCAACTTGTGCGTTTTTACGTGGTGTACAGCGGACAGAAGATGTTAGATGACAACATTTAATAAACAAAATTTTATTAAATTTACCAGTTGCTTTTACGCACTGTATAAAGCAAATGAGTGCATCAATGGATCATTTGCATTATAGACTAAATTTTGATCTAGACAAAAATTTCATCACAGCTTGAAAGAGCATCACAAAATTAGTAATATTCCGAAGTTTCGTCGCGAAATGTTGTAAAATGCGGATAATATAGCCTTGCGAAGTTTGCCGTTTTTCAGTCATTTTGTATTACGCGCACGGGAAATTGACAGCCCAATCGGGTGTGGGGGCATCAATTTCCCGTTTGTAATACAAAATGACTGAAAATTGCAAACTTCGCATGGCTATATTATCCGTATTTTACAACATTTCGCAACGAAACTTTGGACTATTACTAATTTTGTGATGCTCTTTCAAGCTGTGATGAAATTTTTGTCTAGATCAAAATTTAGTCTATAATGCAAATGGTCCATTTACATCTATACAAGTATAAAATATATCTCAAATGTTTTGTGAGATTAGATTGGGCAAGAATTACTTTTGATCATGATAAAGGATTTTTAAAGGCCGCTTTACATTACACAACTTTTGCCTAAAACTGTCGCATGCAACCTGCTTACAACTTGAGTTGTACTGTGTAAATCAAGCACACAACTCATCTACAACAACGTAAGTGATTTGTGTGCTTGATTTACACAGTATAACTCAAGTTGTAACCAGGTTGCATGCGACAGTTTTAGGCAAATTAAAGTTGTATTGTCTAAATTGGCCTAAGTTGCACAGAGCCACGCATGCGTTATTCTATGTTTTTAATGTTTTGCGCATAATAGGGTTAGGGTTAGGATTGAAAGATCAATATATATTCTTGCGCCAAATCTCTGGATTTTACCCTGGTTCTACTAAAATGCGATCAACGCTGGCGGAGATATGCAGTTTTATTGACGTGAATATTTAATTTTGATCGGAGAAAACTTCGTTGTTTTGAGCATTGATTGCCGAATCATTTATGCATACTAGAGTAGCCAAAAGTTTTTAGCAGGATTTTATCACACTTCTTGCAACAGGCAATGAATTGTGCAAAGGTTTACACAATGGGGCTATAGAGTATAGGCCTTGCCTGCCATTTTAGGTGACAAACCGCAGCGAAGCAGTGGATTTTAGTAAAATCACAGTACTGTTGTTCAGAAGTGCTATTTTGTTCACTTCATCCTTTGTCGCAGTCTGCCGCTCAAAAATGGCGAAAAAGGCCTGGTCGCATGGCGCGCGGCTGATAGTTTGAAAAATTGTAAATATAGGATTTGTTAATACTGGTCAATATTGTAGTAATTTAGCTGCATGAATCACCAGAAAATAATATATAGAATTCTGTGAGTATATTCGTTCAACATACAGAACCAATTAATATAACCGCAAATTTTGTGAACATAATTGATACATAGAATTCTGTGAATAAACTATATAGTCGTTCAACAAACAGAACCTATCTATCTATCTATACGGAATTCTATGAATACACTATATATAGTAATTCAAAATACATAACATAAAACTATATGTCTTGTGAACTGTAATAAGATGTAAATATAGATTACTTTATTGTATACTTCATGTAGTTTTCTTTTGTTTTGCGCATGAAAACAGAGTGCAATATCTGAGCGCACATCATGTTTCGCGGACTATATTTTTCTGTGATCTTGAATCCAATCACAACACTGACGCTCTATTGTGGGCGAAACACGAGGATATAACCGAGGTATTGCACTCGACTGTACGTTTGGAGATCAACAAAACCGTATCCGCACGGTACAAATATATATTCATTACCTCCACCAGGTGGTCAAGTGCCAGAAAGGTCACGTGCCAAAAAGGTCACGTGCCAGAAAGGTCGCATCAAATTTGACCACGTAAGGATGAGTGCATAAAAAGTGAGGAAAGTTTAAAAATTGCTATATAGTATAGGCTATAGCATGCACTGTTTTGGAGGATTATTCCATGACGATCGTGCTCAATGTCGTTGTTTAAACCATGCATCATAAAAATACTTTTTTTTAACTATCCATGGTCAAACTTACCTTAGATTTACCGAAACACTCGGAGATTAGGGCAACAATTAAAGTGAATGTTAGATAAAGGCGAGTGTTAAGATTAAGGTAAAGCTATCCTGAAGATGATCAAGGAGGATGCCAAGCAAAGAGCCCCAGGTTCTAGCATGCTGCGAGACTGACAATGTAGGTTATGTTAGGTGCAACATAGTGGTATGTTAGAGAGTAGAGCAAGTGTATCAAATGCATAGGGTGGACGCTCTCCAAATCCTCCACATATTTCACATAACTCTCCCATCCTCTACTAGTGGAACGGAAGTAACACACGACATGGCTACGGAGCTGTGTAATTCAAATTAGCGTAATCAGGCCACCTGTTTTGCGGGTAAAAATATTCAAATGTGTTGTTAAACATCGGTTTGCATTCACAAGGTTTATTTTGCTAAATGGAGTAGTGTGTTTATTGAGTGTTGTCCATTGAACAATCCTGCTACCATTGTATCTCGTGATTTGAAGAAAGTTAGAATAGTAAGTCGGTATATTTTAATATTGTTAACATTTTTTTGGTGGGGGACACTACACAGAACGCCAAGCTACAGTACATTTTAGATAATGCATATATATATAGCTCATAATTGCTACACTAATGTTCTCATTCTGTACGTAACACACAATTTGCACGTTTGCTAAATAAGCCTATTTTTCAATGGGGGTGGCAATATAGAAAAGTTTATTAGTGAATTGTATTGTACGGTTCTAAACTTTAATAATATTTGTTTTCGGGATCATATATGTGTTACTAAGCAGCCACAGAAATAGGTTGCAATCTGTTTGCCGCAAATAAGTGGAACTTTGGCTTTGCTAATAATACAATAATTGAAATAAGTGCGAGGGAGACTAAGCACGAAAGTCGGGTTCCTATGAAAACATTTTCCCGCAATCTATAGAATCATTCCCAGAAAAATCCAGATGTGGCCACATCAGAAAACATTGTTCGTTGCAACAAATATCATACTCGGTAAACGAAACGAAACAACATTCATTGTTCCGAAACAGTTTTTCTTCCTGGAAAGGGAACCAATCATATTTTACGCATCTTTGCCTTCAGTTTGGTGCTGAGGCGTTCGGATTCTAGCAGTGCGTTGTTTCAGTGGTTTGGGATTTTTTGGGACACCCTGTACAGTATACTGTGACTTTAATTAAAAGGTTTATGTTAGGAAGAGGAGGGGCACCATGCAATGGACTTTACGTCCAGTTTGTGCCTTGTCCGTTTGAGTACAGCACTTTTTAATTACATGTCTAGATGAATGTGTCGAGTTAATTTGTACTCAATGAAGTTTAACAAACCATAAAAAACCCGCAGTAATGTTTTCAAGAATGGACAAAGCCGGGACAAAGAGTTCACCTAAATTTTTTTTAGGAACAATGTTTTCTAATTTCTTTCCAAGTGCTTAAAATCCTTACCTATTATCTTCTTCTATTTCCTCTAGCCAGCAATAGCTAGCCATGGAAAGCAAAAAACAAAATTTCGACACCAGTATCATTCTTCCAACTTTAGAACGACTTGAAAACGACCCCACCGTCATCGGAGTCATGGTCGTCGGAAACGATGGCTATCCGATCCGAAGTTCTCTCGACAGTGCCACGACTATTAATTACCTCGAAAACTTCGGTTCCCTCATCGAACTGGCGCGGTACACGGTCCGGAACCTGGACCCGACTGATGAGCTTAATTTCCTACGCATGCGTACGAGCGACTACGAGATTATGATTGCACCAGAGAAGGAGTACTCGTTGCTTGTTCTTCAAAAAGGAAACGCTGGCAGTATTTCAAGACGCGATCGTCTCGGCAAATAACTGGACATTAAAATTTTACTGTAATTGAATAGATCACCAATGTAACATTCATATTTAAGTGCATTTTCTGACACATGATTCCTGTGATGGTGCAGCGCATTTTTTCTGTGCTTTTTCTGTGATCACAGTAGGAATTTTGCATTGGTAAATTCTAAGTTTTGAAGGAAACTGACTTAGGGCCTGTTTATATATGGAAGCCGGGCTGGCCCGCTTAGCGAGACAGCCCGGTATGCGGGATGAATTTCTCTTGTGTTTATATGAGAAAACTTCATCCAGCTTGCCGAGACACTTGTCATTTTGATATTGCTTTGACAGTAAGTTAAAAATAGCTTGCAGCGGTATCTTTGAACTTTCATCCCGGCAAACGGGCTAGCCGGCTCGTGAGTGTTTATATGGAGAAATTTCAAGCAAGATCTCGGCAACCGGGCCAGCCCGCTTGTCCATATAAACGCACGATAATTTTTACTATAAAAATAACTACACAGCGAGATCTCGCTTACCGGGCTGTCTTGCTTGGCGGGCCAGCCTGGCTTCCATATAAACAGGCCCTTAGTGTTAAACACGGAGACAGATCCCTCAAACATTTCTGGCAAACTATTTAAAACTTAGAATTTACCTATATGCAAAATTCCTACTGTGATCAAGGAAAATTTGATGGTGTAAACCAGTCTTTATAGAGACGTAAGTAGCAGAATGTGAATTCAGAGTAAAAACCTAACACAGTATTCTTAAGTTAACTCAAGACAGATTCGAACCTCCATATTGGGAAAGCACAATTTTTAATCATAGTCAATCGAGACCAATTTCAAAGTCTCTATAATGAGCTACAATTTTATGTTCACACGATTTCACCGTGCATAAATCTTGCTTATTATATTTCAGCATTACGGTTTAGTGAGAGATCATGCTACTGGATGATTGCGTTTCTTCATTATAAAACTATGACCGATAATCGGCATCGGGCCGATTTTTGCCTTACGGTAGACAATCGGAATCGGTAGAATTATCTATATTTTCGATTATTGTCTAAAACCGATTGTTAAGAAAGTACACACTTTAAAGGCATTTATTAAGAGTTTTAACGATCTTTGGTTGCAGTAACATGTTACGCTGGAAATTATTGTTAAAAAATCGACATGAATGACGTCACATTTCAGCTGATATTATGACGTCATTATAAAATCGGCATCGGTATCTGCCATGAATAATAGGTAATCGGTAATTTCAGATTGTTGCACAATCGGTCAATCACTACCAAAACCCCATTGTCTTCACCCTCACAGTTTTTGTATTACGACTTTTTTTGCGACCCGTATCTTTTACCGCGCGTTTTACTTTCGCGTCTTGTTGTAGGATGATTTATTCCCCGTATTTTCTAACGCGCAACTTTTGTTTCTGCATTTCCCGTAGTACGAAGCATATATCGGACGAACTTTTTATTTTTGTTTTTATTGTTTAGCGCGCTTTTGTTTGCACTTTTTAATTGCTGGAAGCTTTTAAGGCGCGGTTTGTATTTTGGATTTTTCATTGCACAAAGCCGTTATTTCCCATCTTTTTTTCGCGCGTCGCATTTTTGTACGAATCTTTTATTTCCCCGTACTTTTTAGCGTGCATTTGTTTTTCATTTTTGTACGAAGCTATTGCTCGTACTTTTGCTGGCAGACATCCTCTATTGCTTATATTCCCACAGGACTTTACTTTTCAAATATTAATTATTCAACATAGCTTTATCATGGGCTGTTTGACTACCTTTAAAGTCCAGACACGATTTTAAAGTCAAGAGGACCTTTATTTTGTATGTATAGAGAAGTCAATTTGTTCAGAATTCATTTTGTTTGGATTTAATACTAAAAAGCAAATACTACAAAAGCAAATACGAACCAAGTACATTTTGAAGAATTTCGCGTCTATCTGGAACAGTACTTTTCAGTCCCATTTTCAAGGCTTCATTACACATATATTTACTGCAACATCGTCGCCGCGCTTCATTTATGATATTACACAGCCCACACAGCGCCAAAAGTAACTATAATTAAGCCGGTTTTCCACTTCGAACGTACAGTAAAATAGCGTATTTGTTTGTTTCTACGGCACAAGGACAGAACTAGTGCCTTCAACACAAAAGAGAACGCATTGAAATGGAAAACTGGGTTTATAATCAACAAGTGCCAGGTTGTGTTCATAGTTTGTTGACAAATTGACAACCGTTTGTTACTAACAACCAGGACAAAGCTTGTCAGTTGTTACAAGCTGTTCTGACAACGTTTCAAAGCTGTTGCAATTCGACAAACTACCATCCTTGAAACACGTTGTTCACACCTTGTTTCACCATGTTAAGACAATTCAGGACAATACAGTCAACTGCGCACCCAAGTAACACGTTCTACATCGACATAAAATTGCACTGGAATCATAGCTGAGGCGGAATATTTAAGATATGCATATAAAAGTATTCAACTAATCATTATTCAAACACTATAAATAATGATTAATTATTTTAGAAAAATAATTAATCATTATTCATTATGCAAAAATTGCTCGAAGAATAATAAATTTCCGCACGATTGACTCACTTTAAATTAGAAAATATTATTCATGTGTAAAATCATTTACCAGATAAAATTTGTAATTATTACAAAAAACTATTTTACGACAGTTCTATTGTCGTTGTGTGTAAAACACACACGGATTATTGAACAATTTCATATGCATATTTGAAATATTCCGGTCTCAGATGCGTGTTATGATTCAAGTGTAATTTCATCTCGACGTAGAACGCGTTATTTGCGTGCGCAGTATGAATAGACCTTGAGCATAATAACGTCACAGGGCTTGATGCCCGCGAGGAGTGCTGGTCTTAGTAGTCATCGCCCGGGAAAATTAAACAATTCAAAATGGCCGCTGTCGAAATTTTCCCGGGAGATGACACTAAGACCAGCATTCCTCGCGGGCATCAAGCCTTGTGACGTCATTATGCATAAGGTCTATTGGCTTACTGTATTTCAGCGAACTTTTGGCGCATGTGCAGATCTCTGCTTCTCCGCTGTGGACGTTATACAACAACAAAAAAAGGAAATATTGAACAGCAAATGCAGGAGCACGTTCACTGAGTATTTGCGATGTATGAACTTAAATGTTAAATTTAAAACTTGAAATTTTTAGATATTTGTGTCAGGCCAACACAATGAAAACGAAAGGGTCCTTGTTCCCCGCGGTCACGGCTGCTTTGGCAGCCAGTCTACAACAAAACTAAAACTTTGTAAATTTCTAAGCAGAACTAAATCACTACCTAAGATATTCAAGCTTCGTCGAGTCTTGAAATTACACAACAAGGAGAGAAACATCGTCTACTTCGTCAATATAAGCCACAGCTTATTTTAGAATACCACCACCTAGAATAATAAACAGTAGTCAGAAAAACTTGCAGTACTGTAACAAGAAATTCTTGCTTCATTCACCATTAAGGCCCTTATTATATGGAGGCGAGTAACCCGGCTAATCGAATTGAAAAGCGCATAAGATCAAAGGCTTAGGCTCAGTAGTCTTTTTATAATGATATGCAGTTTTCAACTCGCTTAGCCAGGTAACTCGCCTCCATAAATCAGCCCTAAGTCTCCTCTCTAACTCACCCTTTAAACCCTTCTCGTTTTCCAACAAAGAAACACCTGTGTAATGATTAGATCATTGACCTACAAGGCTGGTCTACACTATCACTCTACTCATGTGTTGACAAAGAGTCAGTTCCAACAAACATTTCTTACAAATCCTTTAAAACTTAGAATTTACCTATGCAAAATTCCTACTGTGATCACAGAAACTTTGATAGTGTACACCGGCTTTACTCTATTGGGTTCCAACTAAATCCTCACCTCAAACAAGCCTCACCCTACCAATAAGCCTCCTCAAGCTGGACCCATACTATATAAATAAGTCCGGGGGGTGGGGGTGGGGTGACTTAATAGAGGATTAATAACTACATATGAAATATATATACTCATAATTATAGAAACTTACCAAATGGATGGTTTTATTGTGGAATTTCAGCATCTGGATTAGTAAGTATACTCCAGTCAGTTCCGATACAGAAACCAATTTTACGACGATGTTCTAAATGTTTGCGATCCTCGATATCCGCCCAACGGACCTGGAGTAAAACAAACACAGCAAGGTGAACATTATTGTCACAATTCCTTAACGAGAAAAATGAAAATGGAGCACTGGACCAACAAGGGGTGACCCTCACCCATTCTTTAGAAAGCACAATTAAACACGACTGATAGAGCCATTCAGTATCAACAGTCAAGGCCCATTTCCGCAGAAAGAAAAATTTTGTAAAATGTGATTGGCCGACACAAATTTTCCGTTTTGAAAAAATTTTGAAGTTGAAAATTTTCAACTTTTAACAATTATATTTTCGGAAAATTTTCTGTCCATGGAAAATTTTCTTCAGTGGAAATGGACCTTTACAGTTTCATTAAATTGTTGATACCATTCAGTATCAGCAGTTAGAGTTTCTCCCCAGAAACTGAACTGTGTGGGTTTTTTCTGTCAACTTTACTCATTTGTAATGACTTAATTTTTCTATATTATGATATATGTTACTACTTGCAGTGCAGTCAGGTATAAAACGGACTTAAAAAGGTGACAAAAGGGGGATTTAAGGTTTCCGACGCCATCTTGAATCTATTGTTTGCACCCCCTGCAAATTGACGTATAGGGAATTCCATTGTGTTTGAATCCCTTGCACTATTGTGTTTCATTATGGCGTCGGGAACCTTGAATGCCCATATTCAACTGACCCTTTTCTTCCCCAGTCTCATATCTTCTTCTCTCTCATCATACGGGTCATCGTCGAGATCCTCAGCCAGTGGAGAATCATGGGCTTTTCTCTTCGTACCACGTGGTCTGATACCATCAAGTTTATCTGAAAAGAAGTTCAAAATATAGCATTGATTAATTACCGAAGAGATCAGCCTATGGTAAATTCAAAACTCGATTTCAAGCTCCTATAGTGTAGAATGCTGTCGATGATAATATTTATTTCATCATTTACAGAACTAAGAGATCCCAAGGATTGTGTAAAGTTTCAAGACGTTTATTTTGCCTGCCGATAGTTTAGCAAATATAAAAGAAAAGTCATTCCGAAAAATGAATGCGCATACATCTTGTTCGGAATAATATTTATTCAATATTTGCAAATACGGCATGGAATGTGACTAATCATCAGAGACATTTGTACTCAAAGAGGTAGTAATACTAGTTACTATCAATTTATGTGTAATTTTTTGGTCTATGTCTGTACTGTATATCCATCTAAAATTTGTATAACAAAACGTTCTCAGGCTGGCCTGAGTTGCTGGCCCTGTGTATCACCAAGACACAATTTGCATCGCACATCTTTCGACATATACGACTAATAAATTAAATCTTACCTAGTGTTTTCTCGTTGACATCCGTGTCATTCCAGCGACTCTTGAAGAGGGAGTCTTCCTGCTACAACATGGAATCGTTAGTCTGTACTTCCTCAAGAAATAACACTCAAACACGAAACACTTTCGTTCTCCACGGATCAACACGTTTAGAATTTAAATACAAAGATTCCCCACGTTTTCAGGGAGACTTTGCCTTTGTTTGAACAAGAACGTATAGTTTCCATTGTTGCTTTGCAAAGAAAACATTATACGTTTTGTTGTTCATTTAAAGGTATACCACTAAGCTTGTACGCTTTGCTTATTTTCACGTATATTTTAGCAGCTGCAAGCGAGTTTTGATGGTTATAGGTTTCAGTATTAGCGGGGTTAAATATACGAGTGAAGAATAGCCCTTCATGTAACTATATTAATCATTATACCCCCGTATCCCCTTCCTTTATATCCCTGTATACCACCTGCTTTATACCCCTGCTTACACACTATACCTTCATATCCCTAGCAATCCCGGACATATATTTCTACAAACGGTTACCTCTACCTCAAGTCCAGCTTCTTCTGCGTCTTGCTCTTCGTCAGCTTCCCCGTCCCCTTCTTTACTTGCGTCAGGTTCCTCCACCGCTTCCATTTCAACCTGGAAGAAATGTTAGGATGTTGAATACACAGACAAAAACCCAGGGCAGGAAAAAATAATTTTCTTCCTGGGAGCACAGCCTGAAGACAAAAAGTTCCTGCAGACCAACAGAGTATTTTTGTGCTAAATCTCATGTGCATAAACATATTCTAGCTGACCATGGTTTTAAATTCAAGGAATAATGTCTGTCAACCATATGTTGTTGCGCCCATAGACATGGGTGTTAGGTTTCCTTCAAATTTTGCAATAGCAAATCTTCATTCAAACGAATTCCTGCAGCTGTTTAACATTTCCTGCGAGCAGTGCTCGCGTGTTCGCCTATTTTTTTCCACCCCAACTGGAAACCTGCGCACACTTCGCACAAATATTTGCAGTTGTTCACAGTTGTCAGAAAAAGGGATGACAGGATTTTTGAACCTCGTCGACCTTCAAAGGTCATGGTTGAATACCGTTGTAGCAATATTGTAACATGTAAAAACTTGTCGGCGAACTAAGATCAGAAGTGTGTGTGGTTAACAAATTATTTTACCAACCTCAGTAATGGCAGCATCTTGCAATAAAGAGCGTACATCCAATCTAATATAGTGAGCTGGCGTCTCTTCCCAAGTCTCTAACATCTAACATAAACAATAACAAATAACAGCGACGTTATATACAGTCCAAGGCGAATAGGGTAGTTTCTATATACAGTAGCTAGCATTCCACGTCTAAAAAGCAAAATCAAACGGGACATACTTTGTTAATATCTTCAAGAGATCTGTCATGGGGGTTTCTTTTCGCACAGTCATTGGCATCGGCAGTCATCTCTGCAATATATACCTACAATAAAAGAGAATATAGTTTTATACCAAAACATCTTAGAAAAGGGGTTGACGGAGCCGCGCATCGCATTCCCAGATGTCTGAAATTTCTGGCGGAAATCTTTATTTCCACCGAGGCCGGGTAATCCTTTAACCCAAGGTGGATTTCCACTTACAGAGAAATATTTCGCTTGATTTCTTTTGAATTGTGACCATCAGAATACATTAGTTCTACTTGACACAATTCAAAAGAAATTGAGCGAAAAAATTCGACTGCGAAATTTTTCTTGCAAGTGGAAATCCAGCTTTAGGACATACCTCAAAACATGAGAGATTGATCTCTGTAAGGTCGAGTTTCAATCGTTTGAACGGGCTTTAGCCTTAGTCTCGGGTTAGTGCTGATGCATATATGTAAGAAATAACTATACCTCAAATCCTTTCTGTTTAGCAATACTCCAGAAATGATCAAAATGATCAACTTTATCGTTAACGCAATCCAGAATAACCATTGGAAAGAAGCCATCATCCAATGTCTTATTGAATGATTTGAACAAACTTTTACGATAACTCTCTTCCAATTCTTCCTCATATACATACTCTGTTCCCTGTAAAATGAACGACCAATCATTTAGAATAGTGGAAGCTAGTGTAGGTAGCGAGGAACCAAACTGCAAGCACCAGGGCTTTCGCTCCTTCGAAAGTTCTTTTTGTATTTTTCAGGTGGTTCAATCTTCTACAGTGCTCGCAGGAGGAATAATTTAGCATCTCGAACGCACGGCTCGAAATAGCGGGCTACCAATGGCCAAAAGCAGGCCATATTTTAGAAATAGCAGGCAAAAACAAATTTGAACTGCCAAGTCAAAAACAAATAGCAGGTAAAATTCTATAGATATATTTCATTTCATTTGCTTACCACAACTCATACATACTAGATCATTTAGTTGAATACATACGGTTATATTTAAAATAGAAAAGTTTAAAAATCATAAAAATGCATATCATGCAAACATTGATTTTTATAATACGACTCATATGAGTAACGATCAACACGTATAGACGCAATACTGCATGTATTCTGTTCGTATGTTACCTTCACTTCAACTTTCTTCCCAGTTTCTGGATCTTCTTCCTGTTTGCTCGTTTCTTGCAAGAAATAATCATCCAAACTAAGAATACGAGGGGCGTGGGCTCCGCATGCCACTTCTTTGTCCTACAATGATTAAACAAACATCAGAGACGTAAATACGTATGTGCTGTAAGTATGTTCAAGAGACAAACGTATCGAAAGGTGTCCTCCATAAAACTCGACACTAGGGTGATAACCTCAAAGCTTAAAATTAGTATGTTTTTTTATGCAGTTTGAAAACAGCGTTCCATAGTACACACCTTGATAAGTCTTGCGATGTGAGTCTTTCCACTTCCTGGCACACCACGGAATATAAACACAATCTAAAATTAATACCAAAGTCAACATATGAGTCTTAAACGATCTAAAGGTCCTAAAACGACCGTAAAGGCTGCTTGACACTATCTAGTTGCTGTGATGTTTGAAGGAATTGTGTTAAACATTGATAGTGTAAGCCAAGCCTTAATGGAGAAAGTCTTACCCTCTCTGGCCTCGTATCTCTTCCAGGAGCCTCAAGTAGGTCACTAATAGCCACGATCTCAGCCTTTGGTTTAGGAGGCGGGACTGGTTCCGGGGGGTAATCCCTCTCATCATATCTATCCGGGGGATGCCGTCTTCTTTCTCGTTCTTCCTCCCTCCAGCCATGTTTATAATCAATAGATTGCGACTGTAACAATGCCTCGCGCCCGGTAAGGACGGCTGAAGCAGGATCACGATTCGCACCGTGTCGGTAGTCACGTGGTCTTGCGTCGGGATATAGGTCGTCGTAACGATCTCGTCCGATGTCACGTCGTCGGTCCAAGTCGTCGAAACGATCGTACGGTCGTTCTCTGTCGTACGCTGGGTCTTGTCGGTAGTAAGGGTCGTCATATGGTTCTAAGGGGAAAAGTGGAGTGAATGTGGAAAAATTTCGCAGTTTTTGAGTGAAGTCATTCAACCGACAGACACACAAACAAACAAACAAACAAACAAACAAACAAACAAACAAACAAACAAACAAACAAACAAACAAACAAACAAACAAACAAACAAACAAACAAACAAACAAACATTCAACCGACAGACAGACACACAAACAAACAAACAAACAAACAAACAAACAAACAAACAAACAAACAAAACAAACAAACAAACAAACAAACAAACAAACAAACAAACAAACAAACAAACAAACAAACAAACAAACAAACAAACAAACAA
>CACRXK020005079.1:738-16599 GCA_902702795.2 Paramuricea clavata
GTTGTCCGTTTTGATCTTGTTCAATAGTGAAGTTTATGTGTGGGTCAATGGCATTCAGTAAATTGTGGAAATTAGTAATAGCGTGTTTTTTGATGATTGTCACCTAGTGTGTCATCTATATTTTGTCACCATTACAAAATCATAACGGTTACTCAGTCACTAACTCTACTGACTTCACTAATAAACTGATTAACACCACCATTGAGGATGACGAAATTATGATTTCATTTGACGTTGTGTCATTGTTTACTGCCATTCCAGTCGATAGAGCATGTGAACACATTCGCAATAAACTTAGCAAAGATGACACACTAGGACAACGTTCTAATTTATCCATTGACGATATCATTAAACTCTTACGCTTTACTTTGTCAAACAGCTATTTCAACTATAATAACGAGACGTACAAACAAATTCACGGTTGTGCTATGGGCAGTCCCGTTAGCCCTATTGTGGCAAACCTCTGTATGGAGGAAATCGAGGAACTAGCCTTTAACCGAACCGACACGCCACCTAAAAAATGGTTTCGCTTTGTGGATGATGTTTTTTCAATCATCAAAAAACACGCTATTACTAATTTCCACAATTTACTGAATGCCATTGACCCACACATAAACTTCACTATTGAACAAGAACAAAACGGACAACTCTCATTCTTAGACACAATGGTAACCCGTAACAACGGGTGTCTCAACGTTAACGTCTACCGTAAACCTACACACACTGACAGATACCTAGACTACAACTCACATCATGACAAACAACACAAGATCAGCGCAGCACGAACACTCCTTTACCGAGCAGCCCATCTCCCTAACACGAACGAAGGCAAGCAACAAGAGAAAGATCGTGTTTTTGTCGCTCTGAGAAGTAATGGGTATCCTAAAATATTTCTGGACGAAGTCGAGAAGAGACGTGCAAGGAAAACAGAATTCGTGCCATCACCCGAAGAACTTGTACGTATGTTTTTCGAAAATGTCGAACCAGAGAAAAATTCCAGCTACGCAGTCCTCCCTTACATTAACGGCTCAACGGAACCCCTGAAAAGACTACTCAAACGATACGACATCAGAACAACAACGAAACCACTCCGAACATTAGAACAAGGCTTTCCGTCACCAAAGGACAGACCACTTCCCGAAAAACAGACCAACGTCGTGTACAAGATTAATTGCGCAGACTGCTCCTGGAGCTACATAGGTGAGACTGGTAGAGCTCTCGAAACGAGAAAAAAGGAACATAAAAGAAACGTGAAACAATGGAAATCCGGCTCAAACATAGCAAAACATGCTTGGACTCAGGACCATAAAATCAACTTTGATGAGTGCGAAATCTTAGACAAGGCAACCTATCGACACAGAGCAACAATGGAGTCCTGGCATACAGCAACCACAGCCAATTCTGACAACAATGCACAACATTTACCAGAACAATATAGATTTTTATTAAAAAAGAACAGATCATAGACATAGTTTTATATTTATAAGTATACTCGTTTCACTGAGAGTTTACGTAGGCGGAACTAATCATTGTTATATTGCATGTCATTATAATTGTAATTGTAAGCCACTGTCCTTGTAGCTATATCCGTATAGAATAGTTTATTATCACTTTACCTGTCGAAGACTGCAGACTGGCAGTCGAAAGCTTGTGTTTCAAATAAAAACTTTACGATCAGAGAACGTTTCAGAAACTTTATTATGAATCCTGGTCGCGCATCTAGCATTTTTAAGATATATAACAGTTTAATTAAAAGCAGTATATGAGGTTTTTGAACATATCGCAATAAAGCTGTACGCCCGTTCAAGTTATTGAGTTTCTCGTGCAGCGCGCATAACGCAAAGCTAATCCCTAACAAAAGACATCTTAAAGACGTCAATTATAATAAAGAATTAAATGATATTGAGTTAGCGAATTAGCACTACAATATGCTTTACCTTTGTGCACTTTTAACAGATTTAGAAGCCAGGAATCTCTGGACAGCGGCTTGGCTTACAGTCCACGGAAACATAGCAGCAAATGCACCACCAATTGTTAACGTCCAGAATGTATTGCGAATTGTTGGGTCTGGATTGAAACTAGAAAAAAAGCAATTCTCATTAGCAATAAATAAATAAATATTTTGCGAAGAGACCTGTTAGAATGCAATTTGGTCCACATGCATGAGCCATGCTATTATAGTATACGCAATACGTGCAGAGTAACTATTTAATATAAAGTACCATATACACATATAAAGTATCATATACGAAATCAGGAATTTTTGCAGTTTTTGCCGTCGAATTGCTTCGAAACTTTTTCGGTCAAGTTTTATGGTGAAGAGAAACTTACCGCGAAGATTTTGAGCATATATGATGAAAACTCGCAAAATTATCCATCGATAAAAGTGCGTGTGAAATAGTCACTTGGTCAGTTCCAGCGTTTCATTGCCAGAAATACTGTGCCATGTTAACATCTAGCCTCGTGAATGGTGCTTTGTACTGTTTAAATGTGAAATCTAGTTTAGGATCATATACTTCCCGCCGTTGTGAACGTAAGATTGGTTTTTAATGTCAAAACACACCGTTTAATATTTTTATAGTTTGCTAGTCGTTTCCAAGAAGGATAAGTTCAGATTACAATAGCTTTTGAAAGAAATCAGGCTGGGTGGCATGGAAGAGCATGATTGACATATATGTGATCAGGCAAGGAAGGTTGGCTGTTATTCTCCGCAACAAAGGCTGCAGCACATTCAGCACACTTCAGGCAATTGGTTATCATCTTGACAATATATTCACATGTATGGCAAACTCAACATGAAAAAAAATAATTTAAAAAATGAACGCACAGTACGCAAGAAATTTCAGTATTACCATAGAATATCAATGCTTTATTTTCTAACAGGGCCGCCCAGAGGGAGGCAGAGAGCAGTTAGGGCAATTTGCAACTGGACCCCCAAAAAGCTATGGCCAGCTGATCAGCCTAGACCTACAATCAGGAGCAAAAATAATGAGACTTTTTACGTTTTTGGCCATTTTCAAGTACGTCGGCCTCCCCCCTCCCCCCATGATCAATGTTGGAAAAAGCGGGTTGAATTTTCTCTTTTCAGTCATCCACTCAACATTGAATTGGGGGTGAGGGGGGCGTTCATGCGTTTGTCTCAATAATTTTTGCTCCTGATTAAATCAGGAGCAAAAATAACAAGACGCCGACTCGGGGTTAACCTCGGGTCGGTGGATAGGGGATCGTCTGGTAAATATCCAAAAATTGTGCAAATCACGATAGTTAATAGTTCACTAGTATAAATGGTGAATCAGTTAATCAAAGCTTCGTTTTAATATTTTATTGACAATAATTACTGGCCCTCATCAAACCTATTGTTTTCTCTCTGCATTATATCAGCGAATGTCGAGAAGTTCTCATTTAACGTTCTACTGAAAAACGGGAGCGGCCTTTTTGGTTGTATAGGCATAGATTGATAATATGTAAACTAGAACACTATAATTGACCTCCGCTTGTGGAGATTTTAATTTAGGGCGATTAATTAAACTGAAATCTGTTCTATCACAATGCACTACAGTGCCTATGGTTATGTCTATATGCATGTCCTCACAAATGTCTAGTGTAACGTTGGATAGGTTCATTGTCACACGGTCCCGACAAGCAGCAACGTACAGTAGTCTTCCAGCCGAAAATAATTACTTTTGATTCGGGTCAGTAATTATAATAGATAACAAGTGAAAGTTGGCCGCGGTATTCCCATGCTATGCATACGATGTATTGTACATTATATCAACATATACTCGAGAATAGTTGTCCAGCTAAACATGTATGTCAAAATTATCACATCTTCTGGTTTTAAATCAACAATTCTGACGGATTTTGTGCAAGGACAGCTTTGGGTTCCGTTTCGCTTTGGCCGATGCTTGCCGGAAGTACACTTATTTACCGGAAGTTGTCGTCTCCTCCGCAGGCCCTTCGATCTTCGACTACGCGCGCGGCTCGACACAAATGGAAAAAAAACCAAAAAAAAACAAAAAAAACAAAAAAAACAAAAAAAAACAAGAAAAAAAAAAGAAAATAGGAGCCGAATTTAAGACCTCGGTGTCGTACCGACCCGAGGTAATGAGACTTTTTACGTTTTTGGCCCTTTTCAAATACGTCAGCCTCCCCCCTCCACCCGTGATCAATGTTGGGAAAAGCGGGTTGAATTTTCTCTTTTTAGTCATCCACTCAACATTGAATTGGGGTGAGGGGGGGGGGGGGCGTTCATGCGTTTGTCTCAATAGTTTTTGCTCTCGATTGTAGGCCTTTACTCGGCTGGCTTTGGCAGGTTTGGTCAATTTTTCGGCTAGCATTTGGTAATTATCGCAATGTTCATTTGCCTCGTAAAGGCCTAGTCGATTTCACAAGTTCTCAAATTAGCCCCGTAACGTTGTGATCCGAAATTGATCAGAAACCAACAACTATAAATCAATTTATTCTGTGCAGTAGCTATTATATTAACTATAAAAACATTTTATGACTAAACTAAACTAACCTATTATTAAATTAGTTTATAAATGTCGCGTTAAATTGTATTAAACATCTTTAAAGGTCTTTAAAGTTTTTGTACACTGATTTATACTAGAAATAATTCCTTTATTCGCAAGACAATCTACTGTTTTGCTTTGAGTAACTATATTTGCGAATCGGGAATGAGGATTTTGACATTATTGTTCAAGTATTATGGATATACCATTTGTAAACAATGTACGTTTTATACACTGTGCGGGCTAATAATATATGTATCCGTTTTATTTAATAATCGTATGTGTTTGTATATTTTACAAACACAAGACTGCTTCTTGCCAAAATCGAGAAAATATATATTAATGTAGTTGCATTTGTATAAGACAAAATTTCATGAAAGATTCTACTTTTGGTATATATTTTGACTCATTTCGAGCTTTCGCTACACTTTGTCAACATAATAATAGTGTTGCTTCAAACTTTATTTTAAAAACACCGATTTTCTAGACGTGTATACAGATAAAAATAGTAATTTTAGGCCATATAAAATAAATTCCTTGATTCTCATCACCGCCCGACGATATTTTGGTTTCCGTGTTGATATATTTTTGTATTTTGTTATAAAATATAACTTTACCGCCCGAACGAGTATCTTCAGAGATTTAGTTATTTTTATATTTTATATTGGAATTTTTGCGATATAAAATTGTTTTACCGTTAACATTGCAACATGTTAAGAGATGCTTGGAATACAACGATTTGTGTGGACCCTTATGCATTCATTAGCGCATGTGCAATTATCCACTTATATAGCGTTCTACTATAACATATTTAAAAGGGCAAATATAAAAAGACCTCCCTCTCCAATTTTTTAAATTTTAAACTTCTTTTTATATTTTGACATAAAATATAAAATATAAACCTCCCGCCTCCTGGGAGTTTTTAAAATTTAGCGATGAGAATCAAGGAATTTATTTTATATGGCCTTATACTATAAATGAGTTTATTTTACCTGTATCTGTTTAGGTTCGCTGTTACAAAAGTTGCAAATAATTTTGTTTGAGAACGTAATAATTAGGCATATCCAAGTGGGGCAAATTCGGGGCAGTTTTTGGCACTCGGATTGGGAAATCTGCTAGGCCTTCAATTTTTTCGCTTGCGTCCATCCTCTGCCCAGCCCCCAAATCACCTAGTCCCAGTCTTTTCATGTAAAAAGCGCGGAATATTAAAAAAATAATAAAAATAGAAGGCCTAGGTCTAGGCTGTGGCCAGATCTGTCTTTTAATACTTGAACATTAACTCATTCAAAATTTAGTTAAATATTTCATAGCATTTTAGTGAAAATATGATAAGATTATTGTGAAACAATGTTAATTAAGGACTGCTACTGCATGGTATGTCATTGCCATAGTCAGGAAGGGCCTGCTCATTACATATAGGGGGAGGGTGGCAGAACACATCATGTATTTCTTTCATTGTAGAAACAATGTAATGCAACTTTAATAAACAAATTTCTAGTATCATGGCCATGGTGTTAAACAATATTATATATAGCAATATATGTAACTTGTACAGTTTTGCTTTTTTGCTCACTATTTGCATAAAAAGCAAATTATAACAGACCATAGATGATACCCTCATTCAGAGCCCTCGTCAGTTTTCTTCTCTAACAAGCAAGGGTGTGGGAAGTGTACACATAACAGTTCATTGTTCAATTATGGGGATGGAGCAGATGATGTGATGACAATGGGGGCAGGTCAGTTAAAAAAGAGCTTATATATAATTGAACAACTCCTTATGTTCTAAAATATTATACAATACTGGGACCGGTTGTACGAAAGGTGGATAAGTTATCCAGTGGATAAGTCCTATCCAATGGATAAATCTTCTATCCAATGGATAGCTATCTGCCGAATAAAAATGCGTTGTACGAAGCACGGATAGCACGTACGGTGGATAGCTATCAGTCGGATAATTTTTAATTTTAACCGGAGAAAACCGGATTTTCCTGAAATTTCTTATCTCTACGTCAGCTGTTGCTAGGTATTTGTAGTGTCTTCGTATAACTTGTGAATTCCTCTAACCTTTGAACTATCAACTTGCAATAAAGGTTTGTTGTTCATGCATGTTTATATTTTGGAGTTTTTCTCGTCCAATCGTTGCAATACTTCGTTTTCCCACAGTGAAGAGTTTGCTATCTACTTATCGACATTTCTTTAAAAGATTTTTGGCTTCTTTATGCGAAGGCAATAGCAAAGACTGCTAGCTTTGTTTTCTTGTTTCAGTATGTTGATTCAGTTTTATTTTATATACTGTCCGAATATTTGTTCTTTGACCTTTCACGTCATTCAAAACAATTTTAAGAACATTTTCTCGCAAGATTTGATTGGCTGATCAAGGCCAGCGAACAAAATTTTTCGACTTTCGGTGCCTTACTGCCTTGTTGTCTACTTATATGCAGCTATATTTGTTTGGCGTTGAAGGAAACTCATTTAATGAAAGATTTATTGCTTGTTTTCGAGCTATATAACAGAAAAAACGAAGGGAAAAAGCCAGAAAACGTAACGTCTATAAGCACTGACACAGGTCTGCATAAAATATGGCAAAATCATGGCATTATTAAATGGGCAAGTGACTCAAAGTGAGCTCGGTACGTCAAGAGCAAGAGAAGTCATAAGTAAGTTTCCATGTTTATTTTATAGTGTCAAGAAAGGGACTTCTAAACGGTATTTGTCCATTTCTATCACAATAGCAATCCTTTTTAAATTAAATAACATTGTTTTGTCTTCAAACTTCGAGTTTATCCGCCTGATAGTGGATTTAAACTACCTCCGGACCTCGGATAAATTTATCCAACGAATAGTGCATTTTATCCGTTGGATAGCGCTATCCAAGCTTCGTACAACGCGATTTTCACTCCGGATAAAATTTATCCGCTGGATAGCGACTTATCCACCTTTCGTACAACCGGCCCCTGCACTTCAACAAATATAGGCTATATCCATCAAACTTGTTTGAACTAAGAAATATGATTTTACACATGCATACTGTATAATCTGCATAAATAAAAATAAGTAATATTTTTTGCTTGCCACACTATTTATTTATTTTGTCCAAAAAGCAAATCAAAGAAAATTTTGTATTTACAAGAACTGGGGCCAGCGGCCCAGCTGGGGCCCGGCTACCAGTTAAGGCCCCTATTCCCTAGATCACATATTTACATAATTGAAATATAATATGCCAACTCAAATGTTATAATAAAATACAATTCCAGTTAAGTATTATGAATACTGAAAAATACAAAAAAAAGTGGCAATTAGCTAAATGACAGGTACAATAACACAATTATAATTTTATACTGAAAAAGAATATAGTTACTGTCGTAAGCATGGATATTTATCCCAAAATATCAGCTATCGGATACTTATCTATAAAAGACGTAAAAACATAAATCCATTCAAAATAGACTAAACAATCTTGACTGGACAGTATAAATACAATATTCCATTTCATGATTCCAAGTCTTGGGCATTCTTGACCTGAACGAATACGACTACCACAATTATTTCTCATGCTATTTCTCTATATTGCTTTCACAATGTTTGTTGCAAGTATAAAACACCATTCACGAGGCTAGATGTTAACATAGCACAGGATTTCTGGCAATGAAACGTTCGAACTGACCAAGTGACCATTTCACACGAACTTTTATCGATGGATAATTTTGCGAGTTTTCATCCAATTCAATCATATATATGCTCAAAATCTTCGCGGTAAGTATCTCTTTACCATAAAACCTGATTGAATAAGTTTCGAAACAATGCGACAGCAAACACTACAAAAAATCCTGATTTGCATAATCGAATGTATATAGTCTTTCTGCCCTCTTGTACCGCCATCTTGGATTTATCATGTAGGCAGGGGCGGCGGAAAGTCGATAATTGGGGGGGCTGATATTCATATATTCGTGTTCACAGACTGTAAAAACAATCGCTTTCAAAGGAAATAAATGATGCAGAACATGAATATATGAATATCAGCCCCCCCAATTATCGACTTTCCGCCGCCCCTGCATGTAGGCCCCCACCTGCGCTAGGTATGCGTCAGCAATCTAGATCTCCTATATATATAGATTATGCAGTATTGTTCCATGCATTCGAGGTGTCACAAAACCAATCAAGAGAGTCTTTTAAGATTCTTTTTAGAAAAATTATTTTTAACTTTTTTCTATATTATTAATACCAAAAAAACTTGCGCTGTTTGATTTAATGTTAGTAACACAAAAACTATAAAAGCTATTGCACTCAAATAAGTTATACTATTCAGAAAGGGCTAACTTAGATTTTGATATATAACATTTGAATATCCGCGCAATATTTACTGAACTATCGATGTTTTAAATCGAATAAGCATATTTGACAATGTTAAAAATTTGCATAAAATTGCCTATCAAATAATATTTGGTTAAAGTTGATTATATATAGCTTTATTGTGGCCAAAAGAACGAATGAAAAACATAATTGTTGGATAAACATTTATTCATTCATCATATAGAAAGATGTCCTAGCGTTTTCACGTATACAATGTCTTGCATGGGAAACCATAATACCCTCTTTGATCTTTTGTTAATCGAGGCATATTCGAAAGGCGAACGATGGCCAACTTTATAATACGAACTGTCTGCAAAGGATATCAAATAAGCTTTCGAACGTTTTTAAATGTTTCATACTTATTTTGCTTCCCAAGAAACACAAAAGGTTAACTTATACTACAGGACATTACCCGAAATGAAAGTTAAGTTGAAATGCTGAAATTGAAATTGTGAATTGTTAATTTTCGTGGAAAAAGGCAATTTGTTTTCATATAAATTTGATCAGCCATGTTTTCGATTTTTACTCATTTTTAAATCTTGCGCCACATTCAAACGTTTGTATCTCACGTAATATTACATGAAATTTTTAGGGCTGTATATCAAGATCTAAGTTAGCCTTTCCTCAATACAATAAAAATTATTTGAGTGTAATAGCTTTTATGGTTTTTACATTACATGAAATCAAACACCGCAAGTTTTTTGGGGGGCACCCGGCACTATGCGGTGATTTTGAGAATTAAAGAGTATCTGCATGGGTCATTTTAAACGCTAGTTTGGCACAAGCCCAAAAAAACATCAGAAGGCTGCCTCAACTTAAAAAGGGGCGTCAGATTTAGCAGAACATGTGTGTGACACCAAACACGAGATTATATATATATATATATACACTGTTAATTTCGGGGAGTTAATTTAACTCCGGTGGAGTTATACTGTACCTCGATTAATTCCAAATGTGGAGTAAAATTTGGTTCAGAATAATACCACTGGAGTTAAATTTACTCCCTGAAATTTACAGTATATATATATATATATATATATATATATATATATATATATATATATATATATATATATATATATATATATATATATATATATATATATATTTAGGCTATATATATATATTTATCACATACTTGTACCTTTATCAGGTAGGAAGCAGCGGGACATAGAAACGATATCGTCCCGGATATCGTTTTTTTATCCCTGATATCTTTTTTGTCCCGGATATCGTTTTTTGTCCCGCTAGATTTCGCGCCTTGTCAAAACAAAGATGGCCGACTCGAGGTTCGTGTCGGTTGATGTCGACAGTTTTATCGAGGAAAACAAGAACGACAATACAAAACGAAAGACAAAATGTGATCTAAGTTTGTTTAAACAATTTTTGCAAGAAGTTCAGAATACCGACGAAGATGTTGAGACAATAGAGCCAAGAAGATTGGATTTGTACATGTCAGAGTTTTTTGCTGCTGTACTTTCGGCAGACGGCAGCGAGTACGAGCCCTTGTCATTGCGAAGTATATTTGCTTCTTTTAACCGCCACTTAAAAGAAAAAGATTATCCTGAACAGATAATAGAATCACCTTGCTTTAATAAGACAAGAGAAGCCCTTAAAGCGAAACAAAAAGAGCTTAAAAGCCTTGGTAAAGGAAGCAAACCGAATGCTGCCCACTCATTGTCTGACGAAGAAGTCGATTTATTGTACGAGAGAGGAGAATTTGGAACGCACAGTGCCCGGGCACTTGTCAACATGCTTTGGTGGAAAAACACCACACATTTTGGGTTGCGAGGCTGCCGAGAAAATCGAGATGTTCGCTGGGGAGACATACGCCTTAGAATGGATACTTCTGGCCTCGAGTTTCTTGAATATACTGAGCGCCAGACGAAAACAAGATCTGGAGAAAATCCCCGTGACTTACGAAAGGTAAAGCCCACCATGTGGCCATGTAATGATCGAAAGCGTGACCCCATTTTAGCCTACAAGAGGTTTGCAGAAAAGCGACCACCAGAGGCATGCACCCCTGATTCACCATTCTACCTTGGGATTGATCACACCAAACACCCAAGTATCTGGTTTACCAAACAACCAATGGGCAAGAACACCATCAACAATCTATTGAAAAATATGTGTAGAAATGCTGGAATACGAGATGAAGAACAAAAACTCTCTAACCACTCAGCAAGGAAGACAATGGTGAAGAAGTTGAAGGAAAACCACATTCCTGATACAGATATTATCCAGGTACAATATTTATATTTTTATCGACTTATCTGATGTATATAGGGCCTACAAGCTCTGCAAAATCTTACCTATAACACCTGCCTTATTGTGTATTTAAATAAATTTCAAATGTTCATATAGTACAGAAAGACAGCTGTGTTATGACTTTCTAATCAAAGGCGTTTACTAATATTCAGTTATTATAACTAAAGCGCTAAGTCAAGTATTTATATTTTAGGTGACCGGGCATAACAATTTGATGAGTCTCAACACATATGATGAGCTTTCTAATGATCGCATGAGAAGAATGAGTGGTATACTTTCTGGTAGTGATAACAACAAGGCAAATGATTCTTCTACTCCAGGAAGTGGTTTATCAGGCCTCTTGTCAGGTTCTGCTATTTCTGGTGGAACTTTCAACATCACTGTAAATGCCTGCCAGTCATCCACATTGTTACCAACATGGTCCTCGACAACCAACATTCAAGCAGAAAAACGGAAAAGAGTTATACTTCAATCAGATTCAGATGATGATTGACTTGCCAGATAAGTTTTTCAATGTTTGTTGATCTCAAGTTACATCTGACTTTTCTATACTGTTGAAAAATTTTGTTTATAAGTTAAATTATACTATATTTTAAATTGTATATTATTTATATGAATGGTTTATTTATTTTCTAAAATCATATTTGTTCAAAATGATGAAATGTTTTGAATTTTAAAATGATCCTATTTTTTCAAAACTGCTACTTTTGAGTTAGACTTCTAACCCTGATAAAGGTACAAGTATATAATAAATAGGTTATCGTACTCGGGATTCGGTGATATCAGTTTTATCGCTCTCGGGACGATATCACAATCATATCGGGACGATATCACAGTTTTATCGCTCTCGGGATGATATCACGATATCATCCCTCGAGCGATAAAACTGATATCACCTCATCCCTTATATGATAACCTATATATATATATATATATATATATATATATATATATATATATATATATATATATATATATATATATATATATATATATATATATATATATATATATATATAAATATCACTAGCCTCCCAAAAAACTTCATTTATATAAAGCTTCAAATAGAAAATAAATTTTATTAAACTTTAAATGAATAAATACATGTTGTAAAGATAAAGATACGTTTCGGGGCACAGCCCCTTCGTCAGAAACGAGATAAGTTCAAATCCATGTCCTTAAATACCTTTGGCCTAATCCTAATTAACATACACTAATAATATATATAGACTTGCATTAATATTCCTCCCTCAAATTTAATCCCAGTGGTACATATGTATTCAATTTTTCAATCCAAAAACTTTCCCTCTCTGTAGGTTTATTAACATCCGTGATATCAATAATCTGTGCTTTAAAATCATTAAGACCCGAATGGCCCTCCTCAAAAAAATGTTTATACAAATGTTGACCACATAAACCTCTTTGGCCCTTAGAAAATCTATTAAGCGAACTCTTGTGGTTATTAAATCTAAGACGAAATGACGTTACCGTATTATTACATTTTCCGCAAGTAATTAAATAAACCACCCCCTGAGAGTTACAATCAAAGTGATGGTTAATGTGAAACGTGCGCCGTTGTACTCTACTTTGAAAAGTATCCGCTACCACGATGGAATCACAAACCTTGCACTTTTTCCCCCCACATTTAACCATCCCTCTAGCTGCAACCTCAAGCTTATACAATTTAGCCCGAACAAGATGGTCTTTAAGGTTTTTGGATCTCCTAAAACACACCATAGGTGGCTCTGGCATGACACTTAAGAACTTGCTAGATAAGCCTACAATATTTTGCAATTCCCTAAAAATTCCATAAATTTCCCGCAATGCTGGGTGATAATCTATGATAAAGGTACTCTTATTATTTTCTCTTCTAGTTTGCTCACTTCCCCGTTTAAATAATGCCGACCGATCCAAAAACCTTACCCTCTTAAACTGACTCTCTACAAATTCGCTATTATAGCCCCTTTTAACCAGAAACCCTTTCAATTCCTGAAGCCTACTACTATATATATATATATATATATATATATATATATATATATATATATATATATATATATATATATATATATATATATATATATATATATATATATATATATATATATATAAATATAATTTTTACAATTTCTAAGAAGTTCATGGTCTATTTGGAAAATGTTATTCTTTTGCTGGAGAGCATTTTTGTGAATTACCAAACCATGCAAGGGATGGAGTTGCCGACTTGTGGTATACAGCTTGTTTTGTACTAAATTTTTACTAATGGACTTGCTTGACATGTTTGATTGAGAAGTGACACTACATACATTTAATACATGCAGTATATTTTACTTGTAAAGATTCGACATTGAACAGAATATTAACCCTTTAAGTGGCAATTTGCTTTACTTTTTTATTTTTTCTGTCAAATGTGGTCAGACAATTTTTGCTCATTAAGGAGAGAGTGCTGCCACTTAATGGGTTAAAGCTTTTCTGTAAATGTAAATTTTTTGAACGATAACTATGTAATAGCCGGTACTGTGCTGGGAATGGAACCTACTGCCCTACAGGTGATTCTGATCAACTTTTTAAGCAAAAGGTCTCTTTAGGTCAGAGGGCTGCGGTAGAATTGCAGGGCTGCAGGTTCAATTCATGCTGACAGGCTTGTAATTGTATTGCACATGTATTCGTGATATCATTCTGATAATGTATTCATGATATCATTCTAATCAATTTAGAACTTCATTAAAATATTATAGGGCGTAAGAGTATTTCATTATATTATGCTACAGCAAATTGTATTTCCTGCTATAATATACCTTACTTGTAGGGATAATAAATTATTTTGACTCGAAAAATGTCTTTATTGATTTCTAAAGTTAGCTAAAGACTTTTCTTTACTCCGATATATAGAAGTCATTTTGTCTCCAAAGGAGTCGAATTGACTCCAAAAGTGGAGTAAATAAAAAAGGTACAGAACGACTCCTTTTTTGGAGTAAATTTTACTCCTTTATTTACTCCATTTTTGGTGTAAATTTTACTCCTTAAGCAGAGTTGTTTTTACTCTTTGAGGAGTAAAAACAACTCTACTTATGGAGTAAAATTTACTCCAAAAATGGAGTAAATAAAGGAGTAAAATTTACTCCAAAAAAGGAGTCGTTCTGTACCTTTTTTATTTACTCCACTTTTGGAGTCAATTTGACTCCTCGAAATTAACAGTGAACTACCTAGACATCACACTTGACCTACGATCCGCATCATACAAGCCTTACATGAAACCCGGAAACACACCGCAATACGTAAACCATCAATATTACGATCAATACCGCAAGCCATAAACAATAGACTATCCAACATATCATCCGATAAGCAATCATTTGATTCCGCCATTCCCCCATATCAAGAAGCACTACAAAAAAGCGGTTACGACTACAAGCTTGATTACAATCCCCAACCACCCAAACCTAAACGATATAGAAGCAGAAATATAATATGGTTCAACCCCCCATACAACTCCGATGTCATCACCAACATTGGATACAAGTTTCTTCAAGCCATCGACGATTCCTTTCCTCCTAACCACCCTCTACACAAGATATTTAATCGAAACACTTTGAAATTAAGCTACAGCTGCATGCCTAACGTTCATTGTATTGTCTCTGGTCATAACAAGAAAGTACTCAACAAACAAGACAAAGCTGAAACAACTAAGAATCAAACGTCTGAAAAGAGTAGTGAGTGCAATTGCCGTAAGAAAGATTCCTGTCCTCTCTCCAGTAAATGCTTAACAAGCAGCATTGTTTATCAAGCAACTGCATGTGACTAGAAACGATACAAAAGAGGAAAAGACCTATGTAGGACACACAGAAGGGAAATTCAAAACAAGGTACAATGGTCACACCAGTTCCTTCAGAAACTCCAGATACAAACATGCTACTGAACTAAGTAAATATGTCTGGCATTTGAAAGAATCTAGCGTAAAATACTCCATTAAATGGAGAATTGTGAAAAAGTGTAAAAGCTACTCAAACAAAGCCAAACGATGCAACTTATGCCTGCACGAAAAATTTCTAATTATTTATTATCCTAAACTCAGCTCCTTGAACTCTAGAAATGAACTATTGTCAAAATGTAGACACCGGAACAAATTCCTGTTGAGCAATAAATAGATTATAAATAACACTGTAATATAACACTTTTGACCTCAAACATGTACATAGTATATCCTAGGCAACAACATAGCGCGTTATTTAAATTCACCTGATGAGTGTGGCAAGACTCGTCTTGTCATACGAAACAAATTTGTAGTGAAATAAAGTTCATATGAAGTAATTCAAGTTTGTCTTCTAATCTTATCAGCTCTATACTACGGTATTGAGCACTCTACTCATATATGATTCCAAACTCGATACTTGTCTATATATTTATATATATATATATATATATATATATTTATATATATATATATATATATATATATATATATATATATATATATATATATATATATATATATATATATATATATTTCAAAAGCTCATTAATAATTCAGGAGCAAAACACAAAGAAAAATCATAAGCGTGTTGTGGTTTTATATGTGATAAAATATCACGTTAATTTACATAAACTTTAGCTTTGATTTTCTCAGTTTAGACAAAGTTTATTTTAAAAATTACTTCGCCAATGAACTCGTATAAGATGAGTCGTTTTTGAAGCTATTTAAAGCTGCAGTTGTAGTCGTGTTTTATCACAT
>CACRXK020005079.1:16619-29285 GCA_902702795.2 Paramuricea clavata
CACAAACAGTGCTCAATACCATATAGATAGAGCGTAATATAGTTTTTCGTTTTACCTTAAAAAAACACAACAGTCTGTTTCATCCGTATAGGAATCATCAGGTGGTATAGGAATCATCAGGGGATATATATATATATATATATATATATATAAATATCTATCTATATCTATCTGTGTGTGTGTGTGTGTGCAAATAGTCTGCCTACTATTTTAAAGTTTTATAGTTTGGTCGCTTTCAGTAATTTTAAGTTGGTTTAAGTTGTTGTTAGCATATATTCACAGGTCCAACCAGTCACAACTTGGACTTTTACGCAAATGCATCTGCATAACAAAACGAACTTTTTTAAGACTTTTATTCTTATCCTACGTTTCGGGGCATGCCCCTTTATCAAGGATAAATAACAGAGTTATAGATGTACATGCTTTTATATCCTATTCAATTCATTAACATAAATTACCCCAAATCCCTTACATTTAATCCCTGAGGTGAAAACGTGTCCAAATTATATGCCCAAAATGCCTCTCTTTGCGTAGGATCATTCATATTTGTTTTGTCAATAATAATAACTCTAAGATCGGCCAAGCCCTCGTGTTCCTCGCCAAAAAAATGCGCATATGCCTGATCCCTTGCCCATATTTCCTAAGAGAACTCTTATGGTTGTTAAACCCCTTCCTAAAAGTTGTTATGGGCAAGGCATCAGTCGTTACACGAGTGAAATCGTAAACGTTGGAAACCACAACATTTACATACAACATTGCCAGACTAATAGCTGGCTTTACGCATTGAAGGACTAACCTCCGAAATGCAACTAACATCATAACTTAACAAGTCGTTCTCAGCTTGACCTTGTAGCTCAGACGGTAGAGCATCGTTCTAGAAATGCAAAGGTCGCGGGTTCGAATCCCAGCCGCGGTCAAGTAGAATTTTCTGCTTGCCCGGCTTGGTATACACTCGTCTGAAAAGAACTCAACAACCGCTATATAACGTTACACGAGTGAGTGGAATCGTAAACGTGGGAAACCACAACATTCATATATATATATATATATATATATATATATATATATATATATATATATATATATATATATATATATATATATATATATATATATATATATATATATATATATATATATATATATATACAGCTAAATCAATTAAGGTTGTCTTCTCGAAATTGTAAAATCTAAAATATATGACCCAAGTGCGTCATGGGCGTACGGGGGATTGCATGGGATTTGATAGGATTATCGACTTCGGGATATAGGCTAATCGCTCGTGGATGGTAAATACTACGCCAATACTTTTCTTAGCTTTATTAATTTCAAGGCAGTTTTGAACCTACAGTATACAAAGACGAAATGTGTAGCACACTGTGCTGGACCGAAATAGCAGATTCTTTAATTCAAGCCATAAATACTTTAAAACCTTTCTGTCAATTATATTGTAGTTCGGTATATACATTTTGCGGTTTTAAACTGAAATTCCTTGAAGATTAATTGTTTTGTTTACAACCGGTATACAACTTGACCGTCGCCGTTTGTTTGGTGCGTATATATATGCATGTATAAGGTGCACCATAGCTCAAATACAATTAAATGTATGCAAATTCTGTGGTAGATTTTTAACTACAATAATGATTTTTCGCATGCTTCTCCCCATATCATGCAAGTATATTTTCGCTGCAAATTATTTCCTCTGAATGCATTCACGAGAGTAAATCCCGCTAAAGCGAAGATTTCAAGTGCTTCTACTAAAGGTATAAACTATTTATTTATGTTGATGCATGCTATGTACCTAAGTATATTTCCTTCAACGATAAGCATTGATTAGTGATACATTTTAGTGTAAAAATTCGGAATATTTTTGAGCTGATCGTTAACATTATTATTTTGAAATCGATACCGCAGGGGGTAATTAAGTATGCCAAGCATTTAAATTTAAATCGCACAGTGTGTCTGGGCTACCTATGCATTTACACCAATAATTAAAATAAACTAGTAACTCAATTTTGTTGCTGGTAGTGCATGGGATCTATGGGTCTAGCTTTTAGATCCCAGAATTGCCTAATTATTGTAAAGTCTGCATAAAGCAGAAAAAGGCTCTGTTTTTATCAATGACCGGTGCCTATTGAGTGACCAAATATTGTCAGCCTAATCCACTTATTTGATTTATCCATGTTAATGTATTACTGTTGATTGCAAATCACCTGGATTACATGATTTGCCAGCAAAATACAGGCAATTGATAAACTTGAGTACATAAACTGAATGTATCAAACAGAATGCATGTTGGCGAGTTAATGCAATTTTAAGCGATTTTAGGCGATTTAAGAGAAATTTGACAATTTTAACCCGTGATTTAATTAATGCGATTTTAGGCGATTTACCGCCCCAGAGTAGGCCTGCTATTATCAGTGGTGGCGCCAAGGGGGGGGGGGGGGAACAAATGCCCCCCCCAATTATTTTTTGCTCCCCCCCCCCATTTTGCTCCCCCCCTCCAAAAGATTTGTTAGAGCGACTAAAGGCTACACAAGCGTTTTGTCGTTATCGGAAAACGGTATGGCTTATAAGTTGTCATTACTCATTAGTGAATGCACGTATACATGAAACTGTCTTTTACAGTTTCAATATTAGTTTGTAAATCTCTGAATGGTAAAACTTGCCAATACTCCAATAATGCGTTTCAAATAAGACAAAAAAGCTTTAGTTTTGCAAAGTTAAATTCTCAAACCTGTAAAGGCCCACACAGACCGGACGCGATTCGGCAACGCGACGCGAATTTTCAGTTTTCAAAAACAAATAAAACCGTCAACGGATAAAATTTTACAAGGTATGCAGACCAAATAGCTAAAATTGCTAAGTGATCCCGAATATTTGAAAAACAATGAATGAGTGAAAACTGAAAATTCGCGTCGCGTTGCCAAATAGCGTCCGGTCTGTATGGGCCTTAAGGCACCAATAAGATGAAAGTATCACGAAATTATTTGAATAAACCACATCGCATATATGAGGGGCGAATATCCTAAAGGGGGGGGGCGATATTCCTGGGGCATTCGCCCCTCTGGGGGGGGCGATATTCCTAGGATATTCGTCCCCCGGGGGCGGTATTCCTAGGAATATCGCCCCCTTTTGAGAGGGGGCGAATCTCCTGGGGGGGGGGCAAAAGTCCTGTGACAACGGCATGGGCAAATAGCAGTACCTTTTTAAAAATTCTATCTTGCCCCCCCCGAAATATGAGTTTACCCCTCAAATGCCCCCCCCAAATTCTGAGGCTTGGCGCCGCCACTGGCTATTATATCCAGACTATACGACATTTTACAAACCTAAATTCCTTAAAACTGATCTATTACGCATTGGTCTATCCATATCTTATATACTGTAATTTAGTTTGGGGTAACGCTTACAAATCCCACATTCAAAAATTAGTTAGTATCCAGAAAAAGATAGTAAGATTAATGACCTTCAAATCTATTTTGACCATACTGAACCAATTTTTAATGACCTTAAAATACTAAACTTGTATAAATTGAATGATTTTTTAACAAGTCTATTTATGTTCCAATATTTTCATCAACAAAATCTTCCAGAAATTTTTAATAAATATTTTTTAACTAACAAAGAAATCCATAATTATAACACAAGAAACGCATCATTGCTCCACAAAAGTTGTACTAGAACAAATTATAAAAATCACACGCTCGGTAATAACGGCATCGATGTGTGGAATAATCTTCCGACGCAATATAAGCAAATTAGATCTCTTCCAATATTTAAATCTACAATGAAAATATATTTTCTTCTGTCAAATTTAAATAAGTAGAATTTTTGGCACAAAGTGAAAAGCCAAATAGTTGTTATAGTCTGATATATCTTTTACGCACTTCCCTTACTGTAAATATATCACCGTAAAACAATTGGACTGGTATTAACTTTTAATATTATATTATTTGAATTGTAACTAGGGACCTTAAACAAAAGCCTTATGGTTTCTAGAAGGTTCCTAGCCCTACTATTGTAAATATTTTCTATTTAAATTGTTAATTTTGTAAACTGATTTGGGCGAATATATTAAATAAATAAATAAATGTATATATTCTCACTTGGATTACAAACCCTAACATCCTAATATTAATTCCACCAAGTGAAGTGCAAGAATCTGAGTCATTCAAGTCCACCTTATCACAACCCGCACACCCGATTACCTATATATACATGAACTTACGGTTACAGCTCAACAGCTGCATGGCCTCTGTAGCTCAGTTGGTTATGTGCGCTGCATCGGAATTGCAGGGCCGTAGTTTCAATTCCTACCAGAGGACCTTGTGCTGCATTTTTCACAGTCGTTCCTGGTTAGGTCTTAAAATGTATATATTCTCACTTGGATTACAAACCCTAACATCCTAATATTAATTCCACCAAGTGAAGTGCAAGAATCTAAGTTATAATTTTAACACAAACGATACACTATACTGTATGCAGTACATTTTTGTACTTTAACTATTAGCGCTAACTAACTGCCAGGCAAACTGCAAACTTCAACAGTCAATATTTTTGAAAAAAACAAACACGCTCTTCTTTAATCCCCGAGCCGACGGCGCGAAGCGCCGTGCGAGGGTACTAATTCCCCCCGGCTATTTACACCCGGGGAGACGAAAGCATTAGCGAAGTCTAAAGTTCATCAATTATCGCGGGCGTGGGTCACCAACGATGTTGGGGTGTTGGGTGGGTGGTCATCCTCACTGATCTCAATAATATGGCGGACTGTCATGAATAGCGGACACTGATTGGTCCAATTTAAAGTTTGCATTATAACGACTGCGTGACGACAGCAAAATACCAAACATTTCTTGATTTGATGATTGATAAATTTCTTGCAAATATATTTCATTTTTGCTCGCATTTTTGCAAGATTTTGTAAACTTCAAAAGCTCTCTCAGAAAGAAACTGCGAAAGAATCAGCTAAAAGAAGGAAGCCGACGTTTACGAAGGTAAGTTTGTTTTAAATATTTATTTTATAATGGCTTTAAAACCCGACGGCCTTTGCGTATATGAAACAACTAAACAAGACAGCATATAATT
The DNA here is from genome assembly GCA_902702795.2 of Paramuricea clavata. NCBI lineage: Eukaryota > Metazoa > Cnidaria > Anthozoa > Malacalcyonacea > Plexauridae > Paramuricea > Paramuricea clavata. The sequence goes on from CACRXK020005079.1 coordinate 21,705, forward strand.
TCAGTGATATGTTATTGAATTTTTTAATTTAAATAACAAGTGCAAAGTTATTTGCAAGCGAGAATATGAAATCATTTTATTGCAAACTCAAAGTTTATCGATAAAACCATTTTAAAAGGCAGTTTAGTTTTATAAAGAACACTAGTGACTTTTAATAAAACGTTTTGCGAAGCGTTTGTGGGTGAATTTTACCTTAAATTGAGGCTTAATTACGTATGATGATGATGATGATGATGATGATTTTATTGATCCATCTCTTGTTTAAAAATACAATGGATTTACAATAATGTCTACTAAAAGAGAAGAGCATAACTAGGCATGCAATAATATTTACAAACTGTTGGAAATTTATATACAATTAGGAGTAAAATTTAAAAATCTAGGAAATTAATAAAAAGTTAATAAAAACCAAGTTAAATTTTAATGCAACTCCTGTCTGATTGCTCGTGGGATAAAGCTATTTATGTGTCTTTCAGTGCCTGAAAAAGGTGCGTATTTAAATATGCCGTCTCTACCCCTACGGTTATAGTTATGTTTATTATGTTCCATAGTTCGTTGATAAAAGATATGACTTGGATCACGTAAGATAGTATCGAGTTCTCTCGATGTGGCTTCAATTCTTCTCTCTTCGAGAGTTGGCAGGTAACCATGCGGGAGGCCAATAATTCGTAGACTCCTCCTTTGTACACGTTCCAATTCGTCCTTTAGATATCGTGGCAGACCACCCCACACTGGAGAACAATATTCAAGGATAGGCCTGATTTTAGTTAGATAAGTGGTGAGACCCACTTCGACTGGTAGATTCGCTCTTCTACATTCTTTTAGGCAGTACAGGTTTTTAGCTGCTTTGCGAGTTATCTCCTCGACATGTTTATTCCATTTCAGATCCTTTTGAAACCAGGTTTCCAAGAGTTTGAAATTATCGACTTTTTCTATGATAGCGTCTCCTATATGCAGTGGTGGAGGGGACGGTGCTTCGGTAAAGTTAATCCACATATCTTTTGTCTTTTTGGCATTCAGTTCCATCTTATTTTCCACAGCCCAACTTTGCACTGAGTCCAGAGCGCTTTGCAAATCGCTAGATTCTCCTATTCTTATCGACGTATCCATGGTACAATCGTCCGCATATTTGGTTGTGTTGACACATGCCTGTTCAGAAACATTTTCCTCCATATCGTTAATATGAATGTTGAATAAGGTCGGCGAGATAGCAGATCCCTGAGGGACGCCGGCTGGGCATGATGCAGTAAAGGATAGTACACCTTGGAGATTTACCTGTTGTGTTCTTCCCTCCAGAAAACTCATTATCCATAGCCAGAAACTCCTTGTGACATTCATATCAGCAAGCTTGTCCAGAAGGATTTTATGGTCGACCAAATTAAACGCCTTCCGGAAATCAACAAATAGGGCGTGGACACCTTGTCTACCGGTTGAGGAGTTGTCCGTTGAGTCAAACCAGTTCTGAGATATTGAAGTAAGGGAGGACACGGTGGAGTAACCGCTCATAGTAGCGTGCTGGTTTGTTTTGATCTTGAAACTGGGTTAATTGAGTTGGAGCTGTAGCTTCTCGATAACATTTGCCAGTTGTGGTAGCACGGAAACTTGGCGAAAGTCACTATCTAGGTCTGTGGGTGGACGGATCTTTGGTATCGGACTGATGATTGCATGCTTGTACGAGGTGGGGTATTTGCATTGAACTATGCTTGCAACCACAATATCGTGGACTACTGGTGCTAGTTCTTCTGCGTACCGTTTAAGACACCATGCAGGGATATTATCCGACCCGGTGGCTTTCCTAGGATTTAGGTGTTTTAGGACGGTTTTGAGTTGGCCAATGGATGGTCGGAGTGGGTGGTTGTCCTTGAGCAAATGCTCTACCGCTTGAAGTCTGGGAGGATTTGGTTGAATTTCTAGCCAAGGCTTAATAAAACTTCTTTGCAGCCTGTCAGCGATTTCCACTAAGTTAGCGTGGTCAGGCGAGGATAGAGATTGTTGATCATCAGTTGCTGCCGCTAGCTTGAAAATCGTTTTATACCATTTGCCGGGATTGGATTGATGGCTGCCTTCAGCCTTGGATTTGTAGTACATAGCTTTAGCGTTGGATATCAGCTTGGTGACTTTTGCGTGTAAACTTTCATACTTCTATGTCTCCCCTTTCGTAAATGCTCTCTGTCTTGCTTTTATTAAGGTTACAGGACACCAGGCGTTTTGCGGAAAATCGCTACTGCGCGCTCAAAATCAGTCTGATTTTCATAAAATTTTCACCAAATGATCGCCAGTGAATGCAAAATATGGTAAAGTTATAAAATTAACAAACAATAAAATAATGTAAGAATTATTCAGGAAAATCTTAAATCGCAGTACCGTTACGCTTTTGAGTTGTGCTCCTGCTGGTTTTAAGTTATATTTATGAAAATATCATTTTTAAACAGTAAAATAGTTGTTCTAAAAAATCGTGTTCGGAATTTTTTGTTTATTTCGTCATTCCGCTGATATGGCGATTTCTTTGACGACTGCAATATATTTCTGAATTGTTTAATTGAGTGAATTGCTCTTTATTATTAAAATATCTAAAATTAGAACAAAGCCGAACACAATTTTGAAACTGACGTCTTTAGCTATGTCCTGTGAAAATTTGAGAAAAATTGGCTGAAACCCGCAGGAGAACAACTCGTTTGAAAATCAGTAATTACCGTAAAATTCTTCGAGAGAAAATTGAATTTGAATATTACATTTTCAATGTTTTTCTTATTGCAGCGAAATGTATTTTATTAAATAACTCTGCAAGTTTTCAACATTTTTCATCCAAACTTGGTCAGATAGTAGAACTAGTCTAATGCTTTCATGGAAACCAATAAAAAAATTTTAGGCAAAATTAACACACAAAGGTGTTCTGTAACCTTAACGCTTTAATATTGGGGGTCATCCACAGTTTGTCCGTACAGTGTGCGCGAACTGTTCTGACGGGTATGGCTTCATCAAGCATACAGATGACGATAGAGTTAAAGACTGAGACCTTGTCATCCACATCCCACTCGGAATATACTTTCTTCCAGTCTTCAAGTTCATTTTCAGTCCCAGAACTTTTAAGTTCTCTGGTTTCATTTGTCGATATTTCTTTGAAACGGGGGGCATCTTCTGCCTTGTTTTGGGTGGTAAGATCAAACATTGGTGATCGGAACGTCCGATAGGTGGAATGTGAAGAACTTTGTCATACAGATCCGACATATTGGTAAGTATCTGGTCCAAAATGTTATTTCCTCTCGTGGGCGACTTGACCTGCTTCCGTAAATTAAAACGGCGACACAAAGGATTCAAATCCAACTTGTTGAAGTCCCCAGTTACAAATATACCGGCAGAAGGGCGCTCAGCTAAAGTAATGTCCATCTTTTGAGTCAGGTAGTCCAGCATCTCATGTTTATTCTCTTTGCTTTGGCCTGGAGGATAGTATACGCCTACTACGATGACGGAACTGTAGGGTCTCGGTGTTCGGGGTGGTTTTAATAATAGCCAGAGCGCTTCTTTTCCTTCCTCTTCTAGTTCAGGAAGGCGTTTAGCAGGTAGGTCAGATTTAATGTATGCCAAAATACCACCACCTGGCGTTGGTCTGTCGAGTCGATATGAATTGTAAGTATTTCCTATGTTAATAATAGAATCCGGAATATCAGACGATAACCAGGATTCTGTAACCAACATTACAGAGGGATTGTTTATCGCAACCACTGCAGACAGTTCGTCCACCTTGTTTGCTATGTGGCAGGCATTGGTGACAAAGAGAGATGGAACAGTGCAGTTGTCTCGGTGACTTTCCAGGTTACTAGTAGTCACAGGGACATTTACCAGGTTGCATGGATTACTAGTTCGCTTACGTATAGTTAAAGAACGTGGGGAAGATAGACATTCAGATAAGCTGTGTCGTGACGTAATTCTACCTGGAATACTATTACGTTTACACAGCGAGCCATTAATTTTCGTGTAATAATTTTCCAATAAATTATTCAAGTATTCTTTGGTTTTATTAATTTCTATAAGCTCATGTTCGAAAGGTTCTATTGGGTAATTGGACTCGGTCAGTTCCGCTTTACATGATGTAAAACTCTTGGGTGGTTCTATACTAGTGTTGAATTGTGAGTCATTTGACTCACAAATTGTAGTATAATAACACACCTATAATATAATAATATAATAACGTATAATAACGTATATTAGTATAAATTTTGCATATCAAATGAGCTTTCGCGCGTTCTGATTGGCTAGATGACTAGTAAATCTGAGGCATTATTTACCACCTGGGTAGTAAATAATGCTTTTCAAAAAGAATGATTCGGCAAATTTGGTTTCAAAATCGACAAAATATTGAAAAAATCGTCCCAGAAAAAGAAAAAAAGCACAAAATGTTGTATTTAACTTGAAAGGTAGGATTTAGTATTATATTACTGTGTCAAACATATTCACGGACAATTTAAAACTTATTTAAAACTCCGAAACATTCGCTTCAAACGTAAATCTGAAATAGCAAAAAATATCCCGACTTTTGGGAAAAGCCGTGGTATTCTTTTTAAAACAATTTTGTTTTGTATCCTATAAATATCTCAATTTGTACGATACTATTTCTTTTGACTATGTCGTGTTTTCATTGTGCTGTATGGTGTCCTTTCGCTGTATTGTACTATTTGTGTTTTTAAAACTTGTAAAGTGAAAAGTGTATTAAAACTTTTATATTAATTCGAACGATATAGTTTTACATTTCATTTTACCAAATTTCTCAGCCATTTCCTGAACAAATTAATGCTAAACAGAAACTATTTTTTAATTCTAAGTCTGGTAAAAAAGTCATTCCATCATTGTGTTTATATTCTAAGCAGAAATCGAGAAAAATAACTTTGTAATAAATCAATAAAGTCGCACAGGAAGCCATTTTGAAAGCGTGCATGTACAAGAAACACTGCAACACTAAACCGTAAACCGGTCGAAAACAGTTTTATTTCTGAATTTTAATTAAACTTATAGTTGGATAACTTGGATATTTTGTTTTATTCATTAAAAATTTATACTAAAACAACTATTCGCCTCAGGCTCAGTGATTACGGTGAATATTCACCTCGACTTCGTCTCGATGAATATTCACCGGTAATCACTTCGAATAATTGTTAAATAACATACCTAACATATATATATATATATATATATATATATATATATATATATATATATATATGTTGGGAAATTAATAATTTTGTAATTAAAAGTGATATTTTTAGGCGATTTTTCATTTGTAAGAATATTCTTAAAAAATTATCGTGTTACCATGACAACTACTTTAGATACTTCATGTTCGGAAAATACAATGGTTTTGTCAGCAAGGCCAGGGTTTCTGCATGCATGTATTTTCAGGGTTTCTGCATGCATGTATTACTTGTACTTAAAGTTGCATATTTCTATGGTCCCAGCGACTTAATACTCCGTGGAGCGTCTTGTTATACATTAATTTGCAATTTTTCGACCAAACAATAAATAGTTTGACAGTTTGATTATTAATTTATTTAGTGTTTGCTGATTGGCTAATTGGACCCGGACAAAAAGTGGGAGGTTATCAAATTACACTGCCAAACCCAGCAGGCGGTATTTTAGACCGCCTGCCTTGCAGGCTACTATGTTTCCCGCAGAAATTTGTTTCTCGTTCATCATTTAAGCCCAATCCCAAACTTATTCTTAAATTGTGTGCACGGAATACGAGTAAATAACCAACACGAAAATGAGGCCATTGGGTCAAAAGTGGATATTAATGTCTATTAACTATTAGCTGGCAATGCACACTACTTCAGTAATAACTCTGACTAACGCCAGACAAATTTACACTGTGTAAAGCCTGGCGCACACGATGCGATTTTAGTCGGCCGATAAAAATCGTTTGACATACCAATATACATTGGTATACTCCGCACCCGATTGAACTGTAGCCGCCATGTCGCCAAATAAATACAAGCACGTGATCACAGCATGAAATCTGATTGGTTATACGTAAAATTCCACCGATAAAAATCGTATAATATCAAAACGTTTTGATGTTGTCCGATTAAAATCGAGCAACAAAAATCGGTTAAAAATGACACCGCACACACAACGATTTTGTCAGTTTCAGTCAGACGATTTTTATCGGCCGACTAAAATCGCATCGTGTGCGCCAAGCTTGGAAATAACACTATAAATAGTTCAAAATGTTTAGGAACGAACTTTCTCTAAGCCTCATGTTAATGGTATATTTTGTGTTCAATATATAGACCTCGGTAAGGCGTTTTTTAAATATGCTTATTACATTAACAAACGACGTTTCGGAGATTTACTCCATCTTCAGGTAGTTAAGATTACAATTTGAATTTAAACTAACGTGCGCATGCATAAACGTTAAAGCTTACGACCGTTATACGCGCGTGCGAAATTGGGTAAGCGTATAAATGACGTGTCCGATTAATTCTAATAAAATTAGGAATTGTTAATTTAAACTACGACATTAAACTGTCTTTAATGTTTAGACTACAAAATCTAAGACATTTAACTGTTCGTATTTTCTATTCAAGGCTGGATTGAGCTTTTGGATGAATAAGGCTTCGGTAAATTTCCATTCTACAGATCCTTTTGTTCTTTTTCAAATCTTAACAGACAGTTTCGGTTTTTGTCCGAAATGTTGGTCGAGATAGTGTTTCGAGAAAGCCACGTTTTTATAAGACTTTGCTTTCGGATTTGCTGCGGAACGAAAATGTTCTTGGTATCGAACCACCAATGGTCTGCCTGTCTCCCTTACGTACGTTGCCCCGCAAAGGTCACAGTTGATTTCATACACGACATCTTTCTGTGTGCACCAAACGGGAACATTTGAGTTGCTGCAGATTGGGCATTTAGACGTCTCTGTGCATACTTTATCGTAAGGTCGCGATTCTACGAGGAGTTGTTTAAGTGAGCATTGTACATGTGGTCTTTCAACTATTCTGACATTGAGGTTTGAACTCTGGACCGCTCTTCGGATGTCGGTGGTATAGCTTCTGGAAATGAATGGGATTGTGAATGTGGGAGGAGGTTCGACTTTCGATTTTGGTAGTTTTCGTTTTGTTGCTTTGACTTTTTTAAACTCAAATTGTAATATTAACTACCTGAAGATGGAGTAAATCTCCGAAACGTCGTTTGTTAATGTAATAAACATATTTAAAAACAAAAGCCTTACTGTGGTCTATATATTGAACACAAAATATACTATAAATAGTGTTTTGGATTCTGGTTCCAATAATACTACTAGAAAATACATGCATGCAGAAACCCTCGCCTTGCTGACAAACCATTGTATTTTCCGAACATGAAGTATCTAAAGTAGTTGTCATGGTAACACGATATTTTTTTAAGAATATTCTTACAAATAAAAAATCGCCTAAAAGTGTCACTTTTAATTACAAAATTATTAATTTCCCAACATATATATGTTAGGTATGTTATTATACGTAATATAAGCCTCAATTTAAGGTAAAATTCAACCATAAACGCTTCGCAAAACGTTTTAAAGTCACTAGTGTTCTTTATAAAACTAAACTG
>CACRXK020005080.1:0-29284 GCA_902702795.2 Paramuricea clavata
TGGACTCGCTGACGCCATTGACATGACGACGACGACGGCCGCCGAAAGACTAAGGAATTGTTTCTTCTTAATACAAATAAAATATGCCGAAATTCAAAGACAAAGATTCGTTAAACACAAAAAGATCAACAAAAGCTTTGAGAGTTATTTTTGAAGATTACCTAAAAGCAAGTAAGGAGTTTGAATTTTCCACGAAATAACGAAGAACTCGCAGATGTACAGTACTATAAAAAAATTTTACGCCGAAGCCAGGAGAGCAGACGGGGCATCATACACGAAAAATTCATTATGTTCAATACGTTTTGGTTTAAAGAGATATTTCAAAGCTGTTAATAACATTTATATAATCAAGGGCAAGGAATTTGACGAAGCGACTACAGTGTCTACCAAGCGCAGTGCACAGATTTTAAGAAAAACGGACTTGGGAAAACTGAACATAAACCGGCGATAGGTGATGAAGACATTACGAAACTGTATGAAAGTGGCGTATTCAACACAGAAACTCCAGCTATACCTTCCAAAACAAGGTATTTTAGCAGGGATAGCGAAATGTGGTCAAAACAGAGGACGGACTCACAAAAAACCACGTGGCAGACGATGCCCAAGCCGAGGAAAGAGGATTGCAAACGGCGTCTAGTTCCCTCTGTCCCGTGTACTGCATTGAAAAATATTTGAGCCATCTAAACCCATTGAACGAGTTTCTTTTCCAACGACCATAATTAAAAATTTCTTCTGGCAGTAAGATTTGCTATGACAACATTGTCGTCGGGGCAAATACACTCGGCAAGAAAATGAAATGCATTTCAAAGCTAGCAAACCTGTCCCTTCTGTACACAAACCACTCCATCAGGGCGACCACAATTACAATCCTTGATAGAAACGGATACGAGGCAAGACATACCGTGGCCATGGAAATGGATTGCACTGAATGAAATATTCCATATTCAATTAATGTACTCGGAGAAATATGAAGTCCTGGGAACAAGCTTAAGAACGTTTTCCCGCTAAAATGGTGTCCGCCATATTGAAATGAGACAAAAACCAGTGGACGAAAATCATACCTAAAGTGAAAATAAACTATATTATGATTTTTGATGTATTGGAATAAGTCACTAGGCTAAACAAAAGTTCAGATGCTTGTTAATTAACAGAACTGAAATATTGCAGAGAAGACCTTGTAGTTCAAGAACAATAGAAGATTACTTATTATCGCTGCTTGAACAACCTTTCGTTTACAGTTAAGTATAATCTATCTTTGGCTGAATTGTGCACTGTGGATCATTTCAATACATCGAAATTGTCCCGTCTCATATCTCGTCCAGGCAAAGTGGGATCATATAAACAGCCCCTTACTCAGCAAAATGTGCATGCTGTCATCCCTTGGGGGTGAGGCAGCACTTTCCTTGCGATAGTAACTTCTAGTTATTGCTATTTATAGCTATAATTAGCGTACAGTAATGTCTATTTCCCAAACCGGTTTGACATATTTTCACACATGGCGCCAGTCACATGCGAGATTCAAATTCTGAACCTAATCAAGTGTGGAAGTGGGATTTGCAACCGATTTGGCCAGAGGCTCTTCTTTCTCGCCTCTCATTTCTATCGCCTCGCAAAGGTTTCGCCTCGCAAAGGTTTCGCCTCGCAAAGAGCCTCTGGAACCAGGGTACCGGTGCTGTTCAAATCGTTCCTGGCGTGAGAAATCTTATATAACATTATATCAGTTTCGATTAAATATACTGGGAACACTTTTGTGCCATATAAGAAATTTGGTGACACGTACGTTTGTGCCATATGGAAGTATCGTTTCCTCTCGCTTCGAACAATGAAATAATTGGATGATTTATGCATGGAAATCACGTGCGTGGAAATCACGGGCGTGAGCCGCGAAAACTTGCTGTACTTGGGTTCTAATGTAAATAAAAAAATACAGTATTTGCATAATATGTAAGTGTATATTAATTTATGTATTTAGAAGCACTGTCAAGCAAGATATTGAATAGTTCAGGTGCCGTATACTCTATTTTAACTGCTATTTAGATTTAGAATACTACTGTTGTCAAATTGAATTGCAATTGCTCCTAATGTCAGCTAGTCGTTCAAGCCAATGTTTGATAAGTGTTCTCAGCATCTCTGGTTTGGTTCAACTTAGTGTAAGTTGGCTCGAGCTCATTTTCATAAATTGCTTCATCACCAGCAGAATTAACCTTCAGTGGTTGATAACATTCTTTGTTACCCATTTTATTTAGATCCAGTTCTTGGTAAACTGAATCGCCCTGCGGGGGCTGCTGCGCAAGTTTTGATTGGATTTGTTTATTTCGAGAACGACACCGATAATAGACCACAATGTACGAAAGGATTATGCCAATAAAAATACCAGACACCAATGCAACAACAATATGCCAAAATATCACAGTGGTCTTATTATGAATCTTGTTGCCAGCTGCGTTCCCTGAACAAAAATATTTTTTAATATTAACGGGTTATGTATAATGTCGATGGCAGAAAATGTGAGTGCATGGATGGTTCACCCAAGTCACATGCAAGTCATGATCTCGCGCTCTTCCAGTATATATCGAAATGTTTTGGGACTCAATGGAACTAACAGTTGAAGTTTTTTTGTAGATGGAAATTTTATATACAATTGTTTTGGAAAATAACCTGGAGCAGTTGCGAAAAATGAAACCATAGGCCTATGGTAGGAATCGGCGAATCGCACCTGCTATTTCAGTGCCGTGCTCTAACCAACTAAGCTACAGAAAAAGATGCATATATCCTTCCAATTTTAATTTACATCTTTTCAAAAACTCTTCAAGTGTTAGCTATATGTTACCCATACCTTATGCCGGCATCACCAACAAGCTGGGGTTAGAGCTGAATAAATTTTATATATGTATTGAGACCTAACCAGGTCGTCTTTGTATATAGCTCATAGATCAGTTGGTTATAATGAGCGCTCCACCGTGATCGCAGAACCACAGATTCGATTCCAGCTAAAGAGATTTTAGTTTCATTTTTCGCAAATGCACCTCGATGGAGGAGAGCTAATCACCTGAAAGTCGCGAATTCGACTGCTTCCTGGCAACAGATGAGAGTGGTGGACATGCATTTTTTTATTATTCACCGGTGAATAATTAAATCTTTGAGTTACGGAGGAGAATTATGGAAACGTCCCTATTTATGATGTTTTTGTTTTCTTGCAGATTAATACTTATTAACAGCATGGGACACATAGGGAATCGTCTAGGAAAACATTGGCAGTCGATGGTTCACAATTAATAAGTGACTGTTAATTGTTTAACTGCTAAAAAATTAGTAAAATTACTTCGCATTAGTGAATATATTTAATGCAGACAACTCAACGAAGAGCCATTATGATACCACCATTTCAACAATTACAATAATATCATTACTTCAGACATTACTTTCCAAATATCTACAAGTAATATGGGAGGGTTGCGGGCCCCTTGCGATCTACAATCTTGGCTGAATACCCTCTTGATCATGAAACGCTGCTCTAATAAAACGCCTAGCAATTAGCAATATGTGGCTCAACCAAATTATTTGCAAAATAAACACAACAGCAAATGAATCCTTTATATCGAAAACACTTAATAGGCTATGTGTATAGTCATTTCAGAAAGTCTTATAAGGAAAACATATATAGTTTCTGAACAACAAACACTTTTACCTGTTACAGAATTTTTGATGGTCGGGACATTTCGATTTGTTGCAATGCCTGTTGAAGGTCCTAACTCTTGTGAACCTAATAAAATCAACATGTTTGAATGTCAGCTTCTTATTTGCTCCAGTCCAGATGGTTTGGTTGCATAGTATTTTCACGTACGTTTGAACAATAATATTTGTGCATTTGCGTATGCATTTTAGAGAATATACATTCCAAATTAACCTTCAAGCGCATCAAGAGCATATTAAGTGCATGTACGGACCTGATACTTTTCGGGGCAGCACTTTTGCCTGTATTTTTGTCGAATATTGTAATCAGGAAATGACGGCGTGAGTTTAATATAAACTATTTCGTGACAAATTTTCCCGATTGCTTCCTTATTTTCCCTAGCACTTGCCCAAATTTCCATGGGCGATGGCGGACTATAATATCTGGATTCTCATCAACCGACGGTATATGAACAAGTTTTGTGATTTGTTGGTTATAACAATGAAACACAATTCAATAAAGCAAAAGTATACATTTTCTAATGAATGCGTCACATACACTCTTCACCTTGGTTCAGGGAAGACAAATTACAAATATATTCATTTTGAAGATTCGGTAGATAGAAATTTCGATTGCAAATTTTATACATTTATTTAGACTTAACCATGGCTCAGTTGGCCAATGAGCGCTTCATCGGAGTCACAGGGCGCTGGTTCGACGCTACCAGAGTGCCTATATATTTGCATTTTTTGCAACTGTTCCTGATTACAGTGATTAGGTCTAAATAAATATATAATATTTACATTCCGATTTCCATCTGCAAAATCCTTCAACCTTGGAATAATATTAGCCTTGTATGCGCATTGGTCCGTTCTTTCCATTAAATGATTAACTGCATGAATCATTGCTTGAAGGAAAAATGATCATCTGGATCGATTACTAATGCAGAATATTCCGCTACATGAAACCGCGAGCAACCACAATCACTCAGCCTGAGCTGACAAAGAGTATTTTTGCAATAATTAATTTTCCTACAGTGCATTGATATTTATGACGAAAATAAATTGCTAATATTTCTGGTTATCATGCCCAAATGGTGTATTGGCCCGGTAAAACTCAACATAAAACTAATCTTCTAAAATTTAAATCAGGTTTCAATATATACTTTCGAACGAAAGTTCGAAAATACAATACAGTATACGTCTAATTAAAAAGGTATAATCGAAAATACAATACAGTACGTATAATTTAAAAAGGAAAAACCAGTGTAATCTCGGATAGATACTAGGCATTATTGTTCAAGGAATGTTGTTCTAGTACTCATGGGTAGCAACACAGAAAGCAAAGTTTCGCTATGTTATGTTATGTTAGAACTAATTACCAAGTACGAGATTTCTTAGGGAAAGTAAATTTATCATGCCGAGGAGGGGGGATGAAGATGTTAAGGGGGGTACCGGGTATCTTTCCGCATTAAAGGGGGCCTCTGAAGTTCTCGATATAACGAAGGGGGCTATAAACTTTTCCAAGTTTTGGTCCAGGAGGCCAACATGAACACTTTCATTATATATTTTGTGTTCAATGTATAGACCACAGAAAGATTCTTTTAATGTGTTTATTTCATCAACAAACGACGTTTCGGAGATTTACTGCCCCTTCAGGTAGATAAGATTACAATTCATACTTTCATAATGCTTTGGCAGAATTAGCTTTCACTTTTTAGTTTTAATATATACATAATACAAACAGAAGAGAACAATGTCAATGAATAAAATTGAAGTCTATACTGCAATTATGTATTTCGCCTATTAGAGGCACTACCGCATGGGGGAGCTCCACTTGGAATATGTAAAAGAAGGTTGCAACCAGGGGCGGATTAGCCCATCGGGCTACCGGGCGATCGCCCTGTGGGCCCCCAGTTTTGTACAATGGGTGCCCCAAAGAGGTTTATCCTTGACCTTAAATTTTTATTAAAAGGGCCTGGAAGTCGCTTGAACGCCTGCTCGCAGGCCGAAAACCATGGCAATAATGCTTACATAGTTGTATAAATAACGCCACTCGATCGCATTAAATTTGTAAATCAAAAATTTATTTAAATAATTTAAATGAAACGCAATATTGTTAAATTCTACATAAGATATTAGCGTTATTGACCAAGTATGTATCCGTTGTGTTCTAAGTGAATCGAACGAGTGTTTGTTGTGTGTGGCACCCTCCCACTGAGGAAAAGGTGAAGGACTATTCCAACTTTTGAAGAATGCTTTAGAAATACGTAAAATTGTGTTTAAAAATTGTATAGCCGATAGCACAGACGGTGCCGCAAATGTAAGTGATATTTACAATGGACTGCAGGCTAAAACAAAGGAGAACGTTCCAAACCATGCACGTGTATGTTCGCTGTGATGCTCATACACTCAACCCAGTTGTGTATGATTCGTCTTCTTTGTCTGGTCTGGTGGAGAAGCTGGTAATTTCTTTCAGTGATTCGTACAAGTGTATGGACGTCTGGAGGGATATGATTGTTAAATGTCAAATCGGAACCGATGGACAAAAGCGTCTGCAAATGGTAAGCAACACCAGATAGTCAAGCAACTAGTCTCGTGCTTTAACGCGCATCTTTGGTTCATTTCAAGATCCAGACTCATCTGTTTACCTTGCTATAATCCGTTGCTTGACGTGTTTACTGCATTCTAACAGTCAAAACCAATCCGTAAGAACTCAAGCTGCAAGGCTTAGAGATAAGCTCTTGGAATATCGGGTAATCCTTACTGCCATGGTTTTCCTTAGCATGTTTAGATTTTTGCGACCACTCAGCAATTAATTTCAAACTGCTGGGATAGACTATGCGCAAGCATAGGTTCAAATTGAAATGAATCAACTTAACCAAGGCCTCATTAAAGTACTGCAGCCTATGATGACCATGAAGAGACTGAAGATGATGCCCGTGATGATGGTGAGAATCAGGAACTATCAAGTCATCGTAGATTTATTAGATGCTGCCAGAAAGGCAGAAGATGCAACAATTGCCCGACATGTGTATATTGTATATGTTTTTTAGCCTGCGAACAGGCCCTCCTGGGTTACGGAGTCGTTATGAGATGCATTCGGCTGCTTACAAGAACTTGTATCAGGTATTCAAACTGGCTTTGACTTTGCTTGTTACAAAACAACATTTTGCAAACGAACATTTTCAAACTTAAACTGTTTAAAACACAATTATGAGGCACGTTATCGGCAAATCATCTAGAATCGGTGCTATTAATCATGGTGGAAAACAAACTGTTAGATTCTTTTACCATGGACAACATTATTGATAATGTGGCGCAACATTCATCTGAATATCAGAGACTTCTATTGCGATGAAGCCTACATTGTAACCTATATATGATAATATGAAATCTAATATTTGGTAAGAACTATCTTTATATAACGTTATAGAAATGTAATTTTTCTTTAACTTAATTTATAATTCGAGTCACAGAAAGAGAAAATTCGCTGATATTCCTCTTGGTTATTACGTCACCAGTGGCGCGCCCTTTCACGTTAAAGCCCGGTAACACTAATATTGCTTATCCGGCCCTGGTTGCAACACGCCTCTTTATCGACCCCTTTCCCTCGGCGTAATAACTGTACTTTCCCTTAGCGAGATACAACCCAAGGGCGTGACCCAAGGAAAGCGTCCCGAGGGATGCTTTCTGAACGCTATCAAGCTCCCGAGGGATGTATCTCGCTAAGAAACCTCGTTCTTGATAATTAGCTAAAAATACCCAATATTTGTGTACTTAATCCAAGCCTTAATATCCCTCACCTGCAGTTGATAAATTCTTGGTCGTCGGGGAATCTAATTGACTTGCTGTGCCACTTGTATCCGTTGTTAACTGTTCTGAACCAAATTAAATTAAATTCAATGTTCGTATGCTGAAGCTTACATGCAAAGTAACTAAAAATAGTAAAAACTTATTTGGTAACATGTTTCTGAAATTGTGTTCATTGCAATTATATATACAACACTGATTATAACAGTTTATTTCACGTAACTAAAAATAGTAAAAACTTATTTGGTAACATGTTTCTGAAATTGTGTTCATTGCAATTATATATACAACACTGATTATAACAGTTAATTTGTTTTGCAGATTCTTGTTTTGATGTATCATCCTTCGTGAGATAAATCAGACAGGCGTTTATCCAGCCAAATGATGATTAAAAACACACAATTGTCTCACTGCAAAATAGTTGAATAGTAATTCACATAACATATGTGAATAGTCATTCCAGAAAACTTGAGAAAAACTATATATATATACCATTACGGTAGTTTCTGAATAAACCCACTACCTGTTACAGAATTCTTGGTGGTCGAGATACTTGGAGGTTTCAAAATTTCTGGACGTACTGAAATCAAGGTATTATAATTTTAGAGTGCGTTGTGGTGTATTTTGTGGCTAAAGAGAAGAAATTAGCCGGCTAAAATACATTTTGACCCAAAATTTCATATGGGGTATATGTAGATATTGCAAGTGGAATTAATAGTTGAAACCTCAACCTATTTTCCCTCATGCATATATAACTTGATGTGGTACGAGGGTAGCTTAAACCAGGGTTGGTCATAAAACAGGACCTGACCAACAACTGAGGCAGGATGCATCATCACTTGGACTCCAGACAAGCTCAAGTAGCCAAGCATGTCAATTTCTTTTGAAAACAAAATTTGTCTATGAGGTCATAAAGACCAAATACTTTATTATTTTGTTTGATAATTGCCAAGGATTTCACACAGAACCCCCACCCCCAATACCCAAGTAAATACATCGGACTACTACACAAAATAATACTTCTTTCCCTCTGAGTTAACAATGAAAGCATATTTTTTACAGATCTCTGCAATTTTATGTTTACAAGTTCCTTGAAGATATGATTATAATAAATGGTGACAGATGCCTGTACATTGCAGAGTATTTTGTACATATTTTGTACTTACTGAGTACTTTTTATAATATTCAAACAATAGATAAACTGATATTTGCTGTGTTGGTGTAATGTACTCAGGTGAATAAGATGCTTGTGTGATATTACTCTGCGTGTATATCCACACCGGGCAGGCTTGAAAAATATGCCTGGCCACGGTGGGAATCGAAGCTACGACCTTTGGAATACTAGCTCAACGATCTGCCAACTGAGCTACGCGGTCAGGTCGGTTCGAGTATGCGATATTTCGGAACTGAGTCTAGTTCCTTCGATATCAGTGCAATCTAATAATCATGATATTTGCTGTGTTGGTGTAATGTACTCAGGTGAATAAGATGCTTGTGTGATCTTACTCTGAGTGTATGTCCACACCGGGAAGGCTTGAAAAATAAGCCTGGCCACGGTGGAAATCGAACCTACGACCATTCGAATACCAGACCAACGCTCTACCAACTGAGCTGAAGTCTGATATCGAAGGAACTAGACTCAGTTCCAAAATATCGCATATTCGAACCGACTTGACCGCGTAGCTCAGTTGGCAGAGCGTTGGGCTAGTATTCGAAATGTCGTAGGTTCGATTCCCACCGTGGCCAGGCATATTTTTCAAGCCTGCCCGTTGCGGATATACACTCAGAGTAGCATCACACAAGCACAATAGACAAATTTGTATCATAATTAATTTAAATTTGTATCACAATCTATAATTTAATAAATATTCATTCCATCTTGTTTCATTTCTTGTTTTGTTTAGTAGCCTGCAAGAAAAGATCTTCTTCGAAAGTCAGATATTTTTGAAAACTTATTATATATATATACACAAGGCCTCCAATTTTGTTTTTTGGGTGGGGGGAATCTCAAGAATAAATTTGAATTGCTTTTGCACTTTTCTAGTTCTTCTGTGTGTGTTTGCTTATACAAATGGAATATTGGGCGGGGGCAGGGCTCATGTCTCCCCCCCCCCACCACCACTTCTGACAACCTTGATGCATGATCTAATTGGCTAGGCCCCACCCACCTATGTTTCTTCCCCAATAAAATTAGTAAGAACAGTATGCTAAAAGAGGCTCAAACATAGGGAATGTTTCTGCGAAAGCTGGGTTTGCTTGATAAGAGAGATATCACTATGTATAGCAGGCCTTTTTTAAGGTACTGTCACTGTTTGAATCACTCAAACCTGATGCGGAGTAAGTGCATAAGGATGTGTTTTGGAAAAGTGCGTCAATGAAATCAACTCAGTAGTCAGTATGGTGTTAAGCCTCAAAAACAGAAAGCAATAGACTTGGCAATAGACCCTTCACCTTTCCTGCAAGGGGTGCAAACACAATAAAATTCCCTATAGGTAAATTTGCAAGGGATGCAACTATGCAAACAATGGTGAAAAAAATTAACAATATATTCAAGATGGCACCTTGCAACTTGCACATGGTGCAAAGGCTAGCTACAAAACTATTGATTAATAGAAATTTATTTAACAATATTTTAGCTGAGATTCGACAGGAATTATTTTGATCGGTGTATATGTCTTTAGTTTGCCACTAAGAGTGCAAAAGAAACATTCCGTATATTTTGGCAACTTCTTTCGGATCTTGGCCAAATATGGAAATAACGTTTCCTTCTCCAATAATGTCGAACCAAGAACCACTTACCAATGTCTACAGTCAAAATTCGAAGCTATTAATTTAGATAATTTAAGATTGATATTTTTAAATATGTACATATATTAAATTGTGACAATTGATACATTTTTTAGCGTAAAATATGTAAAATGTAAATGAACATACCTTCGTACTCTTCTTCAATAAGCAGGAAATATACTTTAACGTTTCCTCGCCATGCATAACGACCTTGAAAAAAGAGTAAAAATCCTCCCTATTTGCATTTTCTCGGCCATTACAACGGTCGCCATCTTGGATGCGGGATTTCCGAATCGCTTCAGATTCTATCGCATTCCCATTAAGCCCCGCTCCCATTGTTTTTCCGCTGATCTCTATTCCCAACTGAAGCGACTAGGGACGAAGCAGATAAAATTATCCTTTGACGATAACGATAACGATTTTTAAATCGCTCACCCGAGCCATCTTTTTTCAGTCAGACGATAACGATAAACTTTTTACCAATCAGCGCGCGTATACAAATTATCGTATCGTTATCGTTGTGTAGTGTGATCGGACCTTTACATCTGCCGGCAGTCGGTTTCAAAAAAATGCTGTCATCTCTTGGGCTTTTCAACGACAAAATGACGGCAGAAGTACAAAAAGAGAAGATACACATAATTATTTTCAAAAATTAATTAAAAAGGGTCCATTCCCAAAAACAAGCATGGTAAAAACAATTCCGGTTTTTTGTGTCATGCCTACTTCAAAATATGTTTTGATCGTGCAATCAATATCTTACGTATATAATATAGCATTAATTGCTGCACTGGAACATCGAAGGCACCCAAACCATTTGGGACCTGCAACCACATTGTTGGGCAGCATTTTAACTTAAACGGGTATTGTTATATGCGCATCTGGCTCTAATAAACTTCATGGTTGTACGCTGAAAGGTTTTTACGGATAGAACTATTTTCAACGAAAAGCCTAAATTATAAGCCTAATTACCCAAGTGGTTGTGAAAAATACGAATTCAAGTTAATATAGGCCCGCTGCAGGAATCAAACCTACAGTGATACGACTCTGCGATCCCGCGGCGGCAGAGCGCGGCTCTGACCAATACTAAAACTTCTGAAATGGAATTCCTAATTTCACAACTGTTTAAAAACATGTTCTCTCTTTTACAAAACAGACCGTAAATTATTTAAAGTCCCATGCATTATGCACTATTTCGAAAGGGAAAGTCACGCGTTATGACATGCATGCATGCATGGGTCATTTCGGGAACTTGAGCTGGCAGCGTATCATTTGAAACGCAATAGTTGCTAATTTTCAAATTTCTATCACCATTCAAAACAACTGTTGTAACTCAAAGTTTCAGTACTGTTATACTGAAACAAGCGTGATCTGAAACAATTTTAGCGGACCAAGCTACCCAAATCTGCAAGTTTATTTGTAACTATATTATATTAACTTAATAGTATATTCAATTCGAATCGCTAACTTTTTCAGATATACTTCATGCCGGGTTTTTATTGTCATTCATTTTAATCATTGCATTTAATTTACTTTACACAGTGTCTTTTCACCAGACATTTCACCGAGCCAACGGAGCGGAGCCCCGTTCCGGGCGTAAACCTTGCCCGTTCCGGGAGTAAACTATTTACACCCGGGGAAAGGAAACTATTAGCGAAGTGTGCTGTTCATGGTACCAACTACGAAAGCCTATATATATATATATATATATATATATATATATATATATATATATATATATATATATATATATATATATATATATATATATATATGTAGTGGTTTTTTTAGTTGTTTTCATGCAACTAACATCATAACTTAACAAGTCGTTCTCAGCTTGACCTTGTAGCTCAGACGGTAGAGCATCGTTCTAGAAATACGAAGGTCGCGGGTTCGAATCCCAGCCGCGGTCAAGTACAATTTTCTGCTTGCCCGGTTTGGTATACACTCGTATGAAAACAACTCAAAAACCACTACACACATATATATATATATATATATATATATATATATATATATATATATATATATATATATATATATATATATATATATATATACACAGGGTGTCTAAAAAAAAACGCTACGGAAATTAAACAGGCTGTCGTTCATCATAAACGAGGCTAAACAATTCAATTTTTACATAGGACGAAAGAACAGTTATTTAGCTTTTCAATGATACTCTTTTTAAGTCGTAACGATGAGAAATGGCCACATACTCGTCAAATAAAAATTGCCGGTCGAAATCACATTCTTCCACCGTTGGGAATTGCATCGAAAACGAAACATAAACAATTCCCAAGAGGGAATTAAAATTGAATGTTAAATTATCTAAAATAAGCTCAACTCGTCAATCTTCCTCTTAGTGAGACAATATAACTCAATACGAGACTCAATTTGGTGCGAAACATGGTTCAATTAACCCCTGAACAGAGAACATTCGTTATCAAAACGTTTTATGAAACAAATAGCTTGCAGCAGGCTCGCGTTGCTTTTGGATTGACTAACTTTGCATAATTAATGTATTTTCAATTCCCAAGTGGAAGATATATATATATATATATATATATATATATATATATATATATATATATATATATATATATATATATATATATATATATATATATATATATACAATCCTTTGTTGTGAATACACTGTCTATAGCTTCTCACTCCATTATTCCATTAATTAAACGATTTTTCGACCTTCAGATTGATCGTTTTGTTCTCAACTTGCTAACCGCTATCTTCTTTTTTCGCTGGTGAAAACAGCCGAGCGGAATTATTACCCCGGCTACCATGTTAGTTCGAAGACTATGTACATCTACTATTGCTTTATGTGCAAAAAATTTAATAAAAACTACTGCTATTTAATAATAGTTACCTGCAATGAAGAGCGTAACATCAGATTGTACAACGCCAAGTGCAAAAAGGGTGAAGTGGTATGTTCCATTATAACGCAGATCAACCATCTTTAATATCAATGTTGCTGGCTTTTGTATTGCAATACCAGGTAAACTGCTGTTTAATATCACTGGGAAACCATCATCTGTTATTGTTGCAAGTGATTCTGCAACTTTTTTACCGTTATTACTGAATGACCAAAGCCGATAACCTACACTAGATATAGGGTCATCAAATGACCACCTTATTTTCACTTGTGCCCCATGCAAAGAAGTCAATATATCTCCACCAGCTGGTAGGTTGATTTTTCCTGGTTATCAATACAAATTAAAAGCATTAGTATGTTTTCTACATTTTGTAAGAATGAAATAATCAAATGTAGTATTGGATCGACTTAAACATCTGCATTGTGTATTATTCTGGCAGTTTCAAACTCAAATCCACAATATGGATAAAAAAACACTATTGCCACACCAACAAAGAAATAATAAAAAATTAATGTTGGCATATTATTATCATTATTAACTTACCCTCACTCAAATGCGACGCAAGACTGACTAAAGTAATCATTATTGAGACCCACCTCATCATCTCAAGAAAGCATACCTATATACAGGAAAAGAAGACTTACTATTTTCCTAACATATCAAGTACACAACTGATGCTTTTTTTACACGGAAGCCTTAGACAAAAACGAAAAGTTCATAGCGTAGTTAGGCGAGCGAATCCTGCAACTGTTTTTCGTTTATGCAACTGCTCGAATTGAATATTTTAAATCCTGCATGCATGCATGCATGCATGCATGCATGCAAGTTTTATTTTAGTAGGCCTATAGCGTCGTTCCAAACTTCACACAAACCTGACAATTATATACATTTACCCAGTTTTGCCATGCAAGCATTTACTTCAGAACAATTCCAATATTCATCGGCTGTGCTAGACCTCCTTCAATTGGAGAGGGGAAGGTGATCGGTATAGTTGACTGACTATCCCAGCTTGCCAGAGAATCCTTAAATTAACGTTAACTAGAGCAATAACTGTGACCGAAAGGGAAGCATTCCAGCTATATTATATGAGATCGACCCGGTCTCGTAGACTCATCCATGTGATGTAAACTGACAGGGACTATAGCATATTATCTGGCTCTGACTGCACTCTATAGACCCATGCACATGACGTCACAGCGCCGGTGATGATGCATCTGGAAGACAAATTAGCAATCTATGCATAATATATAACTTTAATTTGTAAACAAAGCAAATTTTTAAAACTTTATAATAATTTTGTATTGAAATGGTTAAATTTTGCGCTGTATGTGGTTGTTGTACCCAAACAGATATTGTTAGGGAGCATCTGGAGGACACTCTAAGGACTTGTGACGTCAGTGCAATGGGTCTATTGTGCCAATATAGCTATAGAGATAACACTATGACCAATTTTAATGATACCTTCCTGATCTGACTTTATGCATGCATGCCTTTATCCCGGTCTCGTTAGACAAAACTATAACCAAACGTCTTGTTCAAACGAGATATCAATTGACGTGTATTATCATGCAGCGCTGTTTTAAAATCAACTTTGTCTAAATCTGGTTTAGCTGCGTACATTTACTCGGCCGAATATTATCTAATATCTATAGTCGAATTTATCAGGTAGGCGGAATATGACTTCAGATCATTGTCTGAGCAATATTTCAACTAATCCAATGAGAACAGCTATAAGTAAAAACATTATTTCAGTGATGAATCTATGATTGTAATAAAATGAAATGTACATGTCCTGTTCTGACTACATCTCAATCATTTCTGAAACGAGAACTCAACACTGCTTATTAATTAACCTGGCATGGATTATGCCTTTCCCAGATATTAAAATATAATCCGACAAATGCTACATAATATACTTGATCATTATCAGTTAACCTTGCATGGATTATGCCTTTCTCAGATACTAAAATATAATCAGACAAATGCTACATAATATACTTGATCATTATCAGTTCCAAATTAACTCACCAAGACAGACGGCAGCGTGACAATAGTACTGGATCTGGTTCTGTGCTAGTAGTTGCCGGCTGTATTCACGAACTACTTTATGTCTTCCGGGTTTGAATACGAAAAGACCCCGTTTGAATTGTCCTTAATAAAAAATTCATGCATGGCATCTGCAGAACAACTTGAAACGAACCGCAAGTCAGCACGAGGAATAATTAATTACTTCTCTTTTCAATATGTCAATATACGCGAAATGGGTCAATACGCGAAATAGGTCAATACGCAAAACTGATTTGTCTTTCCGATTCCGATAAATACTAATTTTTCCTGTATAATTTAAATCTGCAGTACGCCTGCTGGGTGTCTTGTGAATAAAGCTCATTAGAAAAGTAATATTTCTCGGTTAGATATAGGTTATTGTATTGGCTACCACATTATTTTTTATGAAAATACTTACAGGGACGCCGCCCCCGTTGCCCTTTACCAGGAGGGGCAAGGGGGGCAAAGATGCCCTTTCAATTTAAAGGATTGCCTTGGCGAAATAGCGAATTGTCAGAAATGTTAGTGCGATTCTTTTACGAATTTGCTTCAGAAAACGCAAGAAATGCAGTCATCGTGCTTCAAGACCAATAGCACTATCGCCTGGTGGGGAACCCCCTCACTGCACCCTATCATCCAATAAATAGAAAGCATGATTAGGCGAAGTTCAACTCCCGATGTTTTGCAAACATCTCTTAGTATATGTCAACTGAAAAGTGCCCTTTTACGAAAATCTAACCCCCCCCCGTTGCCTTCACATTGTTCCGGCGTCCCTGAATACTTATACTCAGTCGAGGTGTTGTGATTGATTAATTATATAACTGAGTAAACACAATTAACCAGAATAGCCTTCCTCAGAGATACGCAAAACTACTAGTTAGTATATTATCCGACCCTACAGAGTACAACGAAAAGTTCGTTGTCTCCAGAGCGATTTGAACTTGCATCTTCTTCAGGTCTTTAGACCACCGCTCTATCCCCAGGAAGCCCAGTCTCTGATTAGCCCGCGCCAGTCCTATACCTCCTTAAAATAGGGAAGGAAGGAATTAAGAATGGCGCGCAAGTCGACTAAACTCGTATACATAGCCGTAAGCTATTGTCGATTGTTGGCTTTTAATGTATCTCTTTCGAATCCGATTTTAATAACTGTTTTATTATTTAATTGTAAATATTCCGGAGTCAAGAAGACGTCAAGCTGCTGAAAATGGAACAATAATCATATAGTGTTCGGAAGCATAAAGCCCTGGGCAAACTAGGAAACATTGTTGCGGAAACATTGTTGCGGAAACATTGTTTCCTACCAATGTTTCGCCATGTTTCCCAGAGTGGGCAAACACTAGGAAACATTAGTGAGAAACATAGGGAAACATCAAATGTTTCTGAATTTGGTAAGAAACATTTTTGTTTCCCGGGAAGCAAAGTGTTTCCGCAACAATGTTTCCACGGGTGGGCAAACATGGAAACATTTGAGGAAACATCGAGCCACATAAATTAGCGTGACACATTGTTTTTCAATATATTACGAAATTACGTCAAACGTGGCATATTTGTTTTCAATATTCCACGGTGATGTGATAACTCGTCGGATATGACGATTTCACCGACAGCTCTTAGCCAATCAAGACTCTTGAATTATTTCCAATCAATAATAAACCGATTTAACTCGAAAGAGCTATATTAAAAGCCGAAAAATTGACATTAATTTACGGCGGCTATGTATACGAGTTTATCCGGGTGATTTCGCTCGCCATTGTGAATTCCTTCCTTCCCTATTTTGAGTAGGGTTAGGGTTGGCGCGGGCCAAGCATACCCTGGGCACCTGTTCTCAACCATTGAAATTGAGCAATCGACTCAACGAGAAGCTAGAATAAATTAATATGAAACTAAAGAATAAACTTTCTAAAGAACGAATCACATCATCAAGGCAATAAAAAAAACGTGTTCATTATTTTTATGTTGCTTTATTATCTGAATACGCAAATTAATGAATTCCAGATTCTTTCATTACAATAGACAAATTTGGCTATAATGTATACCTAAGTCACCTGATTTATACTAGTACAGGGTGTCGCAAAAAAACCCAAAACTATTGAGATAACGTATTGTTAGAATTTGAATGGCTCAGCACTTTGCTGAACCAACAAATGCATCAAAGCTTGACATACAGGTAAGTTAATTTTATGCATAAAGAAACTGTTTAATTAAGAAGCTGCTTAAATTCTCAAGAGCAGAAAATCGTGCACTTTACAAAGATATTTTAATTTCTTAGGCCCCGTTTACACTATACCGGATTGCATCGGAGCGTGGCGATTTTCAGACCGGATTCGGCTGCTGTTTACACTACATTACAGTTATCCGGTACGCGACGCGGAGCCTGAAAAATCACTTCGCTTTGGAGGTGATATGAAAAGTAATCCGGTATGTGCCGGAGCAGTGTAAAGGCTAGTTTCTACTCAAGAAAATTATCCGCGTCGACTGCAATTCAAACAATAGATAATGAAGCTTAATAAGGTTTATCATCTCATTATCTATTGTCTTAATTGCATTCGACGCGACCAAAATTCGACGTATAAAACAGGCCTTAGGGAACTCGATGAAGACATAATAGACCTCAATACCAAGGTTTATGCAAAAAAATGGTGGGTTCATCGTCACGTGTGTATTGTATTTTCGCTAGAGCAACCAATAGCTATTTTTCATTTGGCCATTGTACATGTGTAATATCACGACTGGGTAATTAAATCAACACACTAGCTGCTATTAGTTGGTTGGGCAAAAAAAATAAACACGTGACGACGAACCGACAGAAACAAAGATAATGAGGTCTTTTAATATTCCTGCATCAAGTTCCTTAGCCTTCTTATTCTATTGACTATTTCCATGGACGGGTTTTCCAATTTCTAATAACAAAAAATAGATTTTCTACAGATAAATGATCTTCAAAGAAATTACTTTATT
The DNA here is from genome assembly GCA_902702795.2 of Paramuricea clavata. Classification (NCBI taxonomy): domain Eukaryota; kingdom Metazoa; phylum Cnidaria; class Anthozoa; order Malacalcyonacea; family Plexauridae; genus Paramuricea; species Paramuricea clavata. The sequence goes on from CACRXK020005080.1 coordinate 18,168, forward strand.
CAATCACAAAAGTTGATAGCACTAACATTGTGTTGCTCTAAAAAACTAATTGTAATTTAGCATATATTACTTCTAAACTAATAAAAAAATTAATGAACGACAGTATCATTCGAATTCTTCTGCAAGTCCGACGTATAGATTTTAGACTGTTGTTACTGTTGTATGGTACCTACATTGTTAAAGTAAACAAAAATGAAAGTTTCTTAATAAAAACGGCAACAAAACGTTTAAATATATTTATTTAGTAAATTTCTGCAATCGGCGACAGAACCGGCTTAGATCGAGTGAACATGAGTAGCTAACCTTTTCCTTTGCAATTGTGTTCAATGTTGTAAAACAAAAAACCATTCTTTCATCAACAATTAACTTACTTCTTGTTAAATTATATATTATAATATAGCATTTGTAAATTCTGAATGCTGATTGGCTAAGAGCCGTGTTGATAGTAGACCAGGCGGAGAAGAGGGGAATGGTCCCCCGACGGGGGAAATTTATGAGACCAAGTGGGCTTGGTCAATTTGAGGGCGCTGAGATAAAAAATCGATGGTATACGGACTTTGGGCGGGGCCTTCAGCCTCGTTTTCGCGATTAAAGCCTCGTTTTTGTGCAAAACCGATATCTGCTCGATTGAAGCGAAAAGTAATGGAGAATTTGTTCAATCAGGTCACCTATGTCAGTTTTTGGGCACTTAGTTGAACATTTAATTATATTCAGAAGGTAAACGTGCCCTCCAGTCTCGTTTGCACACTTTAAAGCCTCGTTTTCATGCTACAAACCCTCGTTTTCACTATTTAAATTTTTAATATTTCAATTACGTTTAATGCAGTCATTCTACTGTAATTAATTATTTCGTTTACATCCATTTACGGCCAACAATAAAATGAAAACATTTTCGCGCGTTTTTTATGTTTATATCGTGACGTTTATTGTTAGAAAGGAAAACACTTGAAGAATGTATATAGACCAACAGTAGTGTAAAAAGTGCAACTATTGTTGGCATAACTGTCATGTTTTGTTGGTGAAACAAGCAACTAAGCCGTTTATGTTTACATCTTCATAGAGTTTTTTAGCCCTCCTACTGTAATGACATTTAGATGTAATTACTTAAATTTAACTTAAATCTTTCTATGATAGCATGACGTCGATCAATTGTCGCGGTTTTGCAAAATATTTCAAATTCACGATTTTCTTGTTTTAATTTGCTGGTTTGGGTAAAAAAATCGCTGCTTCAACATCAAAGTTGTTATTTCTCTATAAAGGAATCATATCTCAAGTGCTCAGCTTGCTAACAATCGACGTCATGATATAAACATGGAAAAACGTTGATATAAACATGGAAGTTGCCCGTTTAAAAATGTGCCAATAAACGTATATTCACGGAGCACAATTGTTTTCAGAATTAGCTATCACGAATTTCTCGAGTATCACTTCATCAGAATTAGGTTTAAAAAAAGTGTACGAAGAAATAGCTGATTGTATCGTTCACTATGACTCAATAGACATATCTGGTGATAAATTGGTTCGACCAAGTCCAAACACATTTGAAACTCTGTTTGAATGCAAGAAAATACGAGAGAATCTTGGCAGTGAAAACCATCATGTCGATCAATGCAATAAAATTCCAGAGAATTTGGGAGAAATTGAGTACTTCTACCATCGAAAATGTTTTTAAAAGTTTGTATATGCCAAAGCGTTATTGAAACGGAAAGAAAACAAAGACAACTATCAAGGTTGTAGCAGCAAACTTCAAAGAACAACAAGAAAGGCATCACAAAGTGCCGAAGCTACTTAATACTAGCTTCAGAGGACTCTTTCTGAATATCTGTATGATTTGTAAGAAGACAGACCTAAAGCTGAAAGGTGTACGTCAGCCACTGTCTAGGATTGTCACTGATACTGCAGAGAGAACATTTAAAGAAGCAGCTGTTGCTCAGAATGACTTAGAAATGATCAGAGCCGTCACAGAAACTGATTTAATAGCGAAAGAATGTCAAAAACACGAGAAGTGCTATCTAGAATATACTAGGGTCGTCAGGTGCTTATTTTTTTATTCTTTAAGGTATGAACGATATTCTGGTGGGATAACTTTAATGGCAATGTTGAGACTGCATCTTGTGCAGGTTCAATTCATAATACACCAGGCATAGCGTTTCAGGAGCATTCTGCTGCAGCTGTAATGAGACAAGAGGATATAACTATTCCCAACAGAGATGTTTTGTTCAAAGCTGTTGCTGTTATGGAAATCTGTGCGATATCTAAACTCTGCCAACCAGACAAAACCCAGGTTCGTGGGTTATATCGTGCATGTGCCGTTTTCAGCAAGCTCATAGCAAAGCAACACTGATGACATACTTGCCTCCTATTTCTTCCCCAATAACCGAATACTCCACCATCATAGAAATGTTCCATCAATCTAGTCAGCTAGCGAAGCAATCCAACATGTTCTACACTCACATCACTCTCCACGTCGGAGCTGCAATCAAGGCTTTTCATGTGGTTTGGAACAATCCAGATGCGTGGTCCGACATTATAATTCATCTAGGGGATTTTCATGCAATAATGGCCTTTTTTGCGGTTATTGGGCGTTTCGTCGAGGGAAGTGGATTCAAACATGTGTTATTTCAAGGGGGTCTGTGTAGCTCTGGAAGCATTAACGGAGTAACATATTCTTTAACAGTGTCATCGTTAAGAATATTCGTTAAACTTGTTTCTTGTGCGTGGTCACTTTGGGCGAACTCCTCAACTTTCTCTGGTATGGTTGGTAAACATTGTTCTATAAAGAGCCTTTCCAATGCTTCGGAAAAAGCTTCGTGAACAAGCCAACATCGATTGTAGTGCTTTCCACTCATCAAGCAATGCCAAACTGACACAGAAAACCAAATGTTTGAACGGAGAATTTGGAAAAACACTCCAGTATTGTGCAAAATATATGGAACTAATTGATCGTCAGCAGAAATGCACTTTTCCATCAATACCGATAATTATGATCTGAGAATGCGCATTTGGAAAAAATCTTTGCCTTTGTGCTTCGCTACTAATCGGGTTCATTTTGCTCGCTATGGTATTATGTCGGTGGCTTAGAATGTATCGACAGTACTCACCCAGGAGCAAGACAGGAGATCGAAGATCTTGGCTTGTCCGTGCGGAAAAATCAACTTGGCATAGGACAGGCAATTGACATTGGCAGGCGAACAAAGTTACATGAGAAACGCAAAGACTGCGGGTAATTTCATATTTATCAATTAAACCATCTGGTGTATTAATGCGATGCATCTTCTTAAACAATCTTTCTTTACAGATGACGAACGCCATAGTTATATACTTCAAATGTATTACCATTCTTTGTTTTTCAGGTGGAGTCACACAGTTTGCTGCAAAAGAAAACACTGTTGCAAAGTGGGTCATGAATAGACCATATCAAACCAAGTTTGTCGAATCGTTACTGAAGCTATCAGGAATGTCCAGTACAACGTCAAATCCACGAAAATATCTGTGATGCAGTGAAATTCTAAAGTCGAATAAGATGGTGGAAAAAATAATGGTCGTATTGCGGACACAATTCATCAATCCCTTCCAACCTGATCTTGACAAGGATGAGTTGTTCAACTTGGTATCGGGGTATCCAGCTCCAGAGAATGTACGCAACTGCTTACTCACACTTGAATCGAGAGGAAAGGAGCTAATGGATGAATTTCAGGACAGAATTACAACGGAATCAACAGGATCGTCCAAAATAGTTTTTTTTAGCCCAATCAAGACGGAGACGCTCAAGACCTTCAAGAGTTTGGCCGTTAAAACCAAGTTAATTAAAGAGCAAAGGAAAGTCAAAAGAACTTACATTTCAGAGAGATATCTTGGGAATGTTAGTTGCTTATTCCAACAAGCACGAGGCAGGGGTTGATCTTGAAAAAGTGCTGTGTCTTCCCTTGCACCAGTTTCAATACCACTAAGCACACCAGATGGTGCAATAAGAAAGACCGTCAAAAGCAAATTGTACGACGCCTCCGTGAGCGACCTAAGCGTTGTAAACTTCGACGCACTACCACCTGCTTCGACAATTAGAACATACTTGATAGATCTTGCCGCTGCAATGCGTAGTTTTGTTGGCAATGGATCAACAATAAGATAAATGGCATCTAGAATAATAGCCACTGTTCCTTCTCAGTACACCACTATCTTCATAGTTTGTGATACGTACAAGGACAATAGCATCAAAGGAGGAGAACGCCAGGCAAGAGATGTCAGCGAGCGGTATGTTCTGACCAGTCCTGACATGAAGGTACCTTACGATTTCACAAGTTTGGGGAAAATGAGGCGGAATACCTAGTTAATTGTCGGAATATAATTAAATTTTCAACTCAGCGCCCCAAAACTGACATAGGAGGCCTGATTGAACAAATTCTCCATTGCTTTTCGCTTTAATCTCGCAGATATCGGTTTTGCACCAAAACGAGGCTTTAATCGTGAAAACGAGGCTGAAGGCCCAGCCCACAGCCTGTATACCATCAATTTTTGAACTCAGCGCCCCCAAATTGACCAAATCCACTTGGTTTCATAAATTTGTCGGGGGACCATCCCCCCCCCCCCCTTCTCCGCCTGGTCTATAGCTAACTCAATGTGTCAACACAGAAACGTCGGAAAATTTCTTTCCTTATATTTCTTTGTGCTATATTATAAAACAATTATAAAACATTTTTCGATATTGATATGTAGTTATATCAACACTCGTGGAAATTGTGAAAACTCGAAATTATGCGAAAACACTCCGCCCTTCGGGCGTCGATCTTTCCCTCTTTTGATCATATTTTTTGTGCTTCAATATTTCCCGCCTAAAAATAAGTTTATACACTTAATTATCGCTTTCAAGTTTTTCGATACAACTCACAGCGTCATAGTGTATTGTCATAGTGTATTTCATCGCTTTCAATGAAAATGGGATTATTTTTCATTTAAAGCAAACTTCTCCAACATATTTTTAGGAAACCATATCTAAGTTCTGGCCCGATGGTCTTTTAAGTTCAAAACTTCGCTTGTATTCATTCAATTCCTTAATATCATGACTATTATACGTCCTGCTTTAAAATATTTTCAAAGCTCACGAGCTTAATTAAAAACCATTTCGCCTGATTGTTTGCAAAAAGGAAACAAAAAAATCACAAGCGAAGCATGCAAAGGTTGAAAGAAATCATTCAAACGCTTGTGTATGCTTTTAAATTTTCCAATTGGAGATTGTATTTATCCGACTAGTAAGAGTGTATACGAAAACGATAAGACCGCAACTCGGCTACGTTGGCTATGGCGAATAGTCAACTCAGGCTAACAACTCGACCTGGTTGTCTAATTGTTAATTAAACGGCCTTTCGTCCAAGTCACTGCTTGGGGTCTTTAACAGGTACAAATGAAGCAAGGAGAAAGACCAAAGTTATATAGTAGATCACAGTGAGATGGACGAAAGCTCGTTTAATTAAAATGTGATAATGCACGATGGAAATAATGCACTGTGCAATGTGCATGTTATGTGCAGGCACTGCGGCAGTTGCATCTTTCTGTGTTTTTCTCCCTTCAGCTCTGCATTTTAGAAAAAATATATAAACAAAACTACAGAGTTTTTAAAATGCAAAATTTATCAGAAGTTAAGAAGTTGGATTCGTCGAATTATTTGTTGTCTAGCTTGACAAGTTTTGAGGAAAACGAAAATAGCAGGGAAAAAACTTGAAAAAGATGCAAATACATAGAAAAATGTTACAAAATCTGAAAAAAATGTGATTTAGAAAGATAAACATACTTCTGACAAACATTGCATGTTGAAATTTTTTAAATTAAAACTGAGCAACGTACCCGACAAAAACCTCCGAATGCTGAAACACATTTGCAAATTAGTCTGCGTATATCACTGTCCTTTCACTTCCAGCATTTTGAACAGTTTTTATCAGTTTAACATGAAAATTTTGCATTGTTTTTAATCCTTAACCTACTTAAAAATTGAAAATTTGAGCAGAATGCTTGACAATCTTGCCTCTAAGGGACAATAAACATGTTAGGAGACTACATTAGGAGACAACATGTTAGGAGAATTTCAATGTCGACCATTTGAATAAAATTGTTTTTAATTACCATTAGAAATAGAAAAACTCGTTTGTTCATGGTGTAATAATGCACTTCAGGAATGTTGGTACACTTTGTAAACATTCTCTCGTATTCAGCCACTATTCCCCACGTGCATTATCACACCATAAACACACGCGACTCGTTGTTTTTTAATTAAATTAAACGAGCTTTCGACCCCTTTACTGTGGTCTTCTAACTGTGGTCTTTCTCTTTGCTTCATTTGAACCTGCTGAAGACCAGATGCAGTAAAAAGAACATTTTAACCAAATGTATATAATATGTTGACTATTTAATATAAAACATCAAATATTTATTAGGAAGCTTATACAGGGGGTTCCGCAGCAAAAATTCTTACAAGTTCTTATCAAGTAATTTATAATTATAACAATGAATTCGAAGAAGTCAAATTTTCCCGGGAAGCATACTTCGATTGTACTATATTATGCATGGGTAGCGAGGGAGTCCAAGTACATTTTCACACAATAAACAAACTTTATTCGAACTATAGCGCAAAGCTCGACTAGAAATCCTGGCTACGTCACTGAACGTAGCTTTTGCGCAACATACAGCTATTTTGATTAAGGTTGTCCCCCAAGCAAAACGGAAAAGTCAAATACGAGCGCGAAAGGCTGCTGGGAATCGCTAATAAATTCATTCATTTATTAGCGATTTCCAACAGCCTTTCGCGCTCGTATTCGACTATTCCGCTTTGCTCGGGGGACAACCTTAATTGAAATAGCTGTATATTTATGTTTTCATGTTGCTGTTCTAATTAACAATATTGAAGATAATTAGCAAACTTTCCACATCACCTCGGTTAGTAAATGGTTCCAAATCTAGATTCCATCTTTATACCAAGATAAACTTGCTGGAGGATTAGAGTAGCGACCATTGCCATTTAATGGGCACAAGATGCAAGACGAATTCATGGATAAATGCACGTCTGGCGTTACTGAAATATAATAATAGATAAAATATACAAATGTGCAATCTTTGCAAGCACTGTTATCAGGCTAGGTTCCAGGTTATTTGCATGCTTGCTGACATATCCAAATTAGGCAAAGGCATAATTAAGCATACAAATAGCCGATTTTTTAAGAAAAAAAAGTAAGTTTACGTAAATAGTTAAAGGGCTTAGACTAAAGCAATTGTCTGAAATTTGTACAGTAATAAAAACAATACAAATCTTCCATCTATTAACTCCAAGTATGATTAAAGTTTTTAAATTTCGTGCTCAAGCCATTTTTAGTTTGTTAAAAAAGACATCCCCACTGGTTCACAAAATTTCATTATTTTATATTATAAGTACCCAAATAAGCTATATACATTAAAAACTGGATACTAATAGCTGTTTTGCTTAGACTATAGCAATTGTCTGAAATTTGTACAGCAATTAAAAACACTACAAATGTTCCATCTATTAACTCCAAATATGATTAAAGCTCTTAAATTTCGTGATCCCCCCTGGTTCACAAAATTTAAGTTCGAGAAATTTTTTTCATTTTTCTATATTATAAGTACCCAAATAAGCTATATGCATTAAAAACTGGATACTAATAACTGTTTTGCGAAATTGAGAGCAAGTTAATATCGTTCAGGTTTTTTTTTTGCATTGCTCACTTCCTGTATATTGCTCACTGCACTGTACACAAGCAAAATTCAGTAGCCTCGTAGAAAGGTTTTGATGCAAATTTAGCATGCTCTGAACCAGAGATGATGACTTCGGAATAAGTCGATCTTGGGAGATCGATTTTTACAGGACTTGAGAAAGAGATTTCATATTTTCTATAGTCTAATGTAAATGCACTGGTGGTTTTTCACTCATGACTGTCATACGAAGGGCCATAATTGTTCGAGACGTCGGATGTTCATTAGGTATTTTTCAGGTAATTAATCTTATACTAGTGCTCGCATTTTACTTTTCTCAATTAACATCTTATTATATATAGCTAATTGGTATAGGATTATACTGAATAATTATGATCATATCCCAAACGTGGTTAGGCCATAGCTACGTGGGTATCCGTGGTTGGTGTTTATATATTAAAACATTTAATTCTAAGCAAAAATAAAGGCCTTTACTTCCATACTACTATCTCTCTGATGGTTTGAACACCAACATGACAACTTTTCTAAAGTAATCTAGGGTGGGGGGGGGGGGGTAACTTTATTATAGCTTCTTCAAATGTTGTTTAGTTCACGAAATATTTTGACCATAATGATCATATATCACTGAGCTGTCCTCCATCTTGGATTATTGTACGTGGACATATGCACGTTACGTAACAAGCAAAGTCACTTAATATTTATCAAGATATGCATATGGTCATTACGAGCATAATTATACTCCGGTCACTATTTCAAATAACCATTATTTGTCTGACAATTATTAAACTAAGAATCTACTAGCTAATTGTTATTTTGTCGCAAAGGTTTGGTCGCAAACCATTGTTTTGACGTTACCAAAAGCAGCGTTAATGACATAAAAAAATAATCCAAGATGGCGGATGTCTCATAGTTTTCAGCAAATATTTCAAAAACTAACTAGATATGAAAAATCTGTACATGAGTGTAGGAATTTTAAAAGTTCTGTCAGATAACACAAACTCAATTTTTATTTCCATGTACATCCCATTAATCAATGCATGCATGCATGCATATACTACTTGCCTGCTACAAAAACCACAACCTTAGAACTGTGAAGGCGACCTGACCAGAGGGAAAACTCGTATGTTCCATTATAAGTATAATCAACGTTTTTCAATACCAAGGTTGCTGGCTTTATGATCTCAATCCCAGGTAAGCTGCTGTTTAGTACACTAGGAACATTATCATTTATTATTCTTGCAAGTGGTTCTTGTGCTGCGCCATTATGTTTGAAATTCCAAAACCGAATAAGCACTGCTGATATAGGGTCATCAAAAACCCAGGTTATACTAAGATTTGATCCAGGAAGCACAACAAGGTTGGTCCCGTAAATCGGTGAATAAAATTTTCCTAATCAAGTTAGAATTAATAAAATATTATAGTTAATACTTCTGAAAGCTAATCATAAAGCACAGTATATACTAAGTGATTTTGCTCGTATTTGCTGGAATTTTTGATCCTTAAAAAAGGTTCATACTGTCATGCAGGCTGTATTATTATTGCCGACTTCCTCTTATCACTGTTGAAAAAGTCGTAGTTTGAAGAAGGCCATCGTGACTTTATTTGTCAAACATGCCGTTTAATCCCATCATGACTATTATGTGGAGCCATATATAGTATTTTGCCGCGGCGTTAAATTATTTACTCTGTAATTCCGTGTTGGTTTCAGATACCGCTGCTTTGTTTCTTAACACACGAACACATTTAACTGCCGGAGGCAATCCCATTTCAAATTCCTGCTTTAGCTATAGTGGCTGCAGAGAATAGAATGCAGTTATACTGGGCTTCAAGTGTAAACTTTCTGGCCCAGTAGAATTTCATATGGCATGCATCCAAGCTGACATTGCTCTATCTACCAGATGATCTTGATACGCGGAAAAGTACTGGCACTAGTTGTCAAATAGAAATCCATTTTGTGACTAAAACAACTGAATATCTCCTGTGATATACTTTATTTCGATTCCATATTTTTGTCAGAGCTATAGTTCTCATAACCAAACATAATTACAAAATTTCAACTAGTTTCATAAAGAATAACGAAAGATATAATTGACTGAATACATCAAAATGGATTTCTATTCGGACAACCCTTTCTGAGCGCTGATTGGATAAAATACGAACACGAGATCACCTGGTAGTCGAAAGTTAACACCCATATTATGGACATTATGCAAATTAAAAAACGCTTCCCTTTTGCTTGCCAAAATTATTAACTAAGTTTTAGAAATTGTAATGCCAAGCATCTGTTTTTAATATTTTGACTCTCATTCTGGCCATAGGTTGCAGTCACAAGCGGTAAAACCCCATTATAAACAATGACAGACGTACTCGAGAGCAGGCGTGTGTGATACTCTACAGTGTGTATCAAAATAATTCGAATCCAAATTTGACAGACTGCTGTTTATAAAATACTAAAGTAAACCATATAATTTTTATATGGCAATAAAGAATAGCTTATTAGGTTTCCGATTATATCGTTCTTATATCAATAAGATAAAAAATGACCAAGAAATCGTGTGTTAAAACTGGTTGCTCGAAATCAAATTTTTCCGCCGATGGGAATTCGAAGTGAGACGTACAAACAAAAGATAATGCAAATTTAATTAATCAACAAACTGTTATGTAGCAAAATTTACATAAATTCGTGTTCATTTAAAGAGATTTAAGCTCCTATGCCTTCAACATGTTGAACGAGAAGAAATTCGCGTTAAATTTGCATTTTAGTTTTCAGTGATGATGAGCATTTCAAAGCCTTGTGGGACTAACTTTGAAAGAAAAAATGTCCAATTCCCATCGGCGGAAAATTGTGATTTTTATGGACTTTTTTTGTCAAAGCAATACTCCTTCATTTTCCAACTAAATGACGCGTACAACATGTCATTTGAAAGGTAAATAAATGAACTTTACAATGGTGTAAAAACCAACCGAATTTGTCAAATATATTCTGCGTTATTACACGCCAAATTTGGATTCGAATTATTTTGATACACACTGTATATTCAAATTTTCTCGCGCTTATGCAAGTGATTCAAGAATTAATTGTAAGCTCGTCGGACTAGGTTAAGCCAGGGCGTAGTAAAACACGGGCGGTGAAACGCGCTAATATTTGCCTGATCCATGTGTGATGCACGGGGGACTGGCGCGAGCGTGCGAAATGCGCGGATCAAGCGGGATTTTTAAAGATGAAGCGAAGCAAAAACAAGAAACAAAAATATTTAAAGGGCAATCAAAAAGTACAATTTGTTAAGGTAAATCTATCCTTAAAATGGAAAAAAATTAACTTGTTATAAAATAGAGACTCTTGCAATTAATTAGTATTGCAAATTACACCGCTGGAGTTGGAAAAGCATTTTTAAAATGTG